>VZSE01011608.1:61198-182224 GCA_013398275.1 Promerops cafer
TGGCTTTTATTTTTAGCTGGACTTTTCTTGTATAGCCATAGACTGAACCAAGCTACCTGTAATACATGAGACTGCATTTGGGTGGATGCGATAGCCTGAGCCAGGACACTGACGTGCTGTAATGGTATTATATAAAGGAGTGAACAGAGGAAGATGAAGAGGGCGTTGGTGGTGCCTTCCATCTTCAGGGAGAAGAGCTCTGTTCTTGAGAAAACCCTCGGCCCCAGGGGATGAGAAAATGGGGGGGACTGTTGTCCCAAAAATGAGACATGCTTTTGTTTTTTTTTTTTTTTCTCTGCACTTGGCAAAGCATCCTTGAAGAGCCCTGTGAGCAGTTTCGGTGCATGGACAGTGGTGAGAGCACTGTACATGGAAGGAGCATGTCACGATGGCAGATTTTCTCTGGGCAGTGCCATGTGTGACAAGGAAACATGGGAAGTTTCAACCCTGTTTCGTGGGGAGGACTGTGGTACAAGAGAGACTCCTCTCTGCCCTGATGGACTGAGAATTGATTATCGGAGTGTTGGCAACTTGATCAGGTTTTCCAAGATTTTTGTCTCACTGTGCTTTGGTGAAATTGGAAGGGAGGAGGAGGAATGGTTTAAAGGGTTTTCATTCTGTTTCCTGTGTGTTTCTGATTTTAGTTTGTAGTTTAATAGGTTTTTTTTCTTCTCTTTTTCTAAGTTTAAGCCTGCTCTGCTCTGTTCCTGGTCACATCTCACAGCAGTTAGTTAAAGAAAATACATTTTCATGGGGGCAGTGGCATTAGTCCAGCGCCAAACCATGACACATGGTCACAGACGTTTAGCACTATGTAACTGCTATTCTACTCCCCTCTCTGTAATGATAAACTGCTAATTCCCAGTAGCTGCCCCATGCACACACAACCCCTCAGGCTACAAGCTGGGTGTTAAATGAGAGGAGCTAAACCCCACAAGGTCGGGTAGTGTTTCTTTACCTTCATGGCGAGGGGTCATCTCTGCTAATGGGCCATCATCAACTGTATGAATAGGCAGCTCCAGTGACCATCAAGGACTCCAAAAATATCCTGTGGCTCATAGGACATCTTTCCATCATGAAATTCCCCCTTCTCTGGGGGAGGTACCACCTGAACCTGACCTCCTATAATCCCGAGGTTTGTGGACAAACCCAAAGGAGGGCCAGACCTTCCACAGGACCACTGTTTTAGACACAGCTGCAACCATCACTTCAACAGGACTGCAACAACCACTTAATTGGACTGTGACCACCACTGTGACCAACAGCAGCCAGGTTGTACTCTGACTTGGTGTGTGTAAGCCAGTTTTTCTGTATCACTGCAGAAATCTTTCTATTCTAATCTTTCTATTAAATTCTAACTCTGACCTGGAATCTCTCTCAAAGAGTTTGTGTGGGTTTAATTTCTCCCAAGTTCTTATATGTACTAGGGTGTTCCTGGCATTTCTGGCTTAGGAAAGCAAAACCACAAACCTTTCATTTAGTGGTAGAAAAAATTAAAGTTGTTTCCCTTTTTTTTTTTTTTTTCTTTTCAACAAAACTTTGTTCTACACAAGATAAAGTAGGCAAAATTGTTTCTTTCTAAGGAAGGAAGGGAAAGAGAAATAGTGTGGCCAGCAGGACTAGGGAAGTGATCATCCCTCTGTACTCAGCACTGGTGAGGTCACACCTAAAGTGTTTGTATTCAGTTCTGGGTCCTTCACTATAAGAAAGACATTAAGATACTGAAGTGACTCAAGAGGAGGGCAGTAGAGATGGTGAATTGGCTGGAGTTCAAGTCTTATGAGCAACAGCTGAGGCAGCTGAGGTTGTTTAGTCTGGAGAAAAGGAAGCTTGGGGAACACCTGATAGCTCCTGCATCTACATGAAAGGAGGTAGGCAACCAGCAACAGGACAAGAGGACATAGTCTCAAGCTGTGCCAAGGGAAGGTTCAGGTCAAATATCAGGAAGAATTTCTTCACTGAAAAGGTGATAAAACTTTGGAACAGGCTGTCCAGGGTGGTGGAGTCACCATCCCTAAAGTATTCGAGAAATGACTGGATATGATACTTACTGCTATGGTTTCATTTACATGATGGTGTTTCATCAAAGGTTGGACTTGATGGTCTCTGAGGCCTTTCCCAACCTTACTGATTTGATCCTATGATTCCATAAAAAAAAAACGAAAAAAAAAAAATCTAGAAATCTCAGAACTTCAGAATCACACTAGACAAAGGAACAAAATATCAGGTTGCTTAAGTTTTGTTTTACTTTGTTTTGTTTCAAAAGTACTTACTTTTCACATACTGCAATAGAGTGTTCAGATACACAAAGCAGTGAAAATAATAGAAGAGCCCTACATGGCACACACAGGTAATAAATCATTCTGCTCTTTCAGTCAACTGAGGCTGTGTCACTTCTTCAAATTGCCTTGTGCATTCACTGCAGCATGCTGTCACTATTTCTTTCTATCTGGATGGTGTTTCAGGCAGATACCCCCTTTAAACCTCAGCCTTAGCTAATCACAGAAGACACCAAGCAGCTGCATACTCAATGGCAACTCAAACAGGGCCATAGAGTCAAGTGCCATTAGTGAACATCTGGCACTAAAAGACAAACAATTTCACTATCTCTGCTAGTGAACATATAGACATATCAAGGTTTTCTCCCTTCATACTACACTGTCACAGCAACTCTTCTCCAAGAAATCTATCTACATGTTGCACAATAAATATTTTGTTTCTCACAGCTACCTATTGTCAAATGCAGTATGGGATATTGTTAGCAATTCACTTTTCTTTACTGAGAGTACAATAGCATTCCTCACTATTAGACTGATTTTCATTCATTCCTTTAGTCATTCTGATTTTTGCAGAGGGAGCTGGGGGTGGAGAGAAAGGAGGAAAAGAAGTTTATTTTTTCCTGATTGCTTTTTCTTTAATTTAGATGGTTTTCTTGATCACTACACATCAGGTTTGTCACTGTGAATATCAGTCTTCAGCATCATACTGGTAGGCAACACATTTATTTGAGTTCCAATCTTTTCAGGTTTCTATAGTAACTGGTGCTTAGTACAGACCCCTTGATTAAACAAAGCCACTGTAGCTCTGAAATACTGACAGATTTGGATTCTGTTTTATTATTAAAAATGTATAAAAATAAATGCATAGATGTACATATATAAAAATCTGTATATGTATAACATCATGCTAATATGACAGCATATGTAACACATATACATACACACATATATATACATAATATTATACAAATATTAACTGTATGCAGATCTGTGTGATATATATATACCATATATGAGGACTAAAAATAAAGAATAAAAGTACAAAGTATACAAAAATATTAATTATAAAGACCTTTCCACCACAAAAATGGAGACACAAGTTCAAGAGAAGTTAAATCATTTTCTCCTAGAAATTCAATAGCTGCGCTGTCACTTGTCACTGAGTCTGCTGTTATTTATAATTCTTACTGGCAAAAGAGTTCCAGCTATCTAATACAACCGTAAGAAAGCAACTGTGGACTTTATGCAACTAATTTATAGCATCCATTAAATAAATTGGCAAATGTCAGTTCTATTATTTGTGCTGCCACCAGGATACCTGTTGTATCAGATTCCCCTGTTGATTACCTTAAAACACAGCTGTTGTAAGAGGGGCATTGAGATCAAAATACTTTCTTGATCTGGTCAACAGAAAACATCATCAAAATAGTGCATCAACCCTTAATGCACTCACTCATGCAGTATTTTGTGTAGTTCAGTTTTTGCCCTGCAAAAGGGAAAGATAAATTAAATATAGGATCTAAGAATGTAAGAAATGTCAGCAATGGTGCAGTTGTAGAGTTATTCAGCCCAGACTAGTAAAGATATAAGTGAGGGGAAATATGACGGTTGCCTATAAAATCTATGAGTTGTTCAGTGAAATGAGTGGGAAGCAAATTTAAAACCAAGTAATAGGTTCTCTGCCATGCAGTTTCTGATACAGGCCAGGATGTCTTTGGCCTTCTCGGCCACCTGGGCACATGCTGGCTCATGTTGACCAGCACTATCAGGCCCTTTTCTGCTGGGAGGATTTCCAGCTGCTCTTCCCCCAGTCTGTAGCTCTGAAAGGGGTTGTTACGATCAAGGTGCAGGATCCAGCACTTGGCCTTTTAAACCTCATTCCTCATTGTCCTCAGCCCATCAATCCAGCCTGTCCAGATCCCTTTGCAGAGCTTTCCTACCCTCCAGCAGATCAACACTCATGCCAGATTTGGGGTCACTTGCAAATTGAACTGTGGTGACCTCTTCCAGATCATTGAAAAATATATTAAACAGGACTGACCCCAGTACTCCTGGGGAACACTGACTGGCCACCAGCTGGATTTTACTCCATTCACCAACACTCTGTGGTCTGAAAAACCAGCCAGATTTTACTCAGAAAGGAAGAAGTCCATCCAAGGCCTAAGCAGCCTGTTTCTCCAGAAGGACACTGTGGGAAAAGGTGTCAAAGTTCTTACAGAAGTCTGGATAGAAAGCATTCATTGATAGCATGGTCTAGATGCAATCCCTGTTCTACCAAACCAGAGGAAGGTGTGCTCTGTTTGTATTCTATTCCTATGTTCTTTCCTACATTTTAGTTATTTACTGAAGTACATGTTGAGACATACTTATTAACCATATATATACCTATAAGCTAATATACCTAATTAGCTGAATAGAGGTTTAATTTGAACCAGTAAGGACATTTTTATGTGTTTGTGTAACTAAGTTCATGCTCCCTCATAATCAACTTGCCATTGTCCAGAATCCCCAGGTTACTTTCTGTGGCATTTTCCAGCATCTCATTCCCCAGTCTGTCCATACATTCAGGGTTGCCCCATCCCAGGTGCAGAATCCAGCACTTTCCTTTGTTGAACTTCATATGGTTGGTGATTGCCCAAACCTCTAAATTTTTGCCATCTCTCTGCCGGACCTCTGTGCTTTAAGGGAATCAACAGCTCCTCACAGTTCTGTATCATCTGTGAACTTGCTCAGTATCCCTTCCAGTCCTGTGTCCAAGTCATTTATGATGATGTGGGAGAGAGCTGGGCTGAGGATGGAGCTCTGTGGGACCCCACTAGTGACAGGTCACCAGTCTGATGTCACCCCAGTCAGTCACTATAACCTTTTGCACCTGACCCATGAGCCAGCTGCTCACCCATCACATGATGTGTTTGTCCAGCTGAGTTCTGGACATTTTCTCCAGGATAGTAAGAGACACAATACAGACAGTTTTGCTGAAATCCAGAAAGATCTCATCAAGTGGCTTCCCTTGATCCACGAGGTGGGTTACCTTGTCATAAAAGGAAACCAGGTTTGATAAGCAGGACTTTCCTCTCATGAAGCCCTGCTGGCTGTGACCAGCGACTGCATTGTCTTTCAGATGTTTTTCAATACCTCCCAGAACAATCTTCTCCATAAGTTTACCATGCACTGAAGTGAGACTGACAGATGTGTGGTTTCTGGGGTCCTTCTTCTTGTCCTTGAAAAGCAAGACAATGTTCACCAGCCTTGAGTCGTCTCAGACCTCTCCAGATTCCCAAGACTTCTCAAAAATCATCAAGAGAGGTTTTGCAATGACATCAGCCAGCCCTTTGAGGATTCCTGGATGAAACCCATCAGGCCCCATAGATATGTAGGGATCCAGTGAAGCAGCAGATCCTGCATAATTTCAGGGTTGACTGGGAGTTGATCACATTTAATTATATATCTTCTGCTTAATGCTTTTTACTGTTGGGCAAATTCAACAAAAATCAAATAGGAAAAACATCAAAAATAATCAGTTTCAACACATTAACAATCAGCTGTTGCATTTTCTGCTATTACTTTGCACATCTATTCCCAGTAGTGTAAATCCTGATTACTATAGTTTGCTTCTTAGAAGATATCATATATCAGTTAATATTGAATCTCACCGCACTCATTTTCATGTAGCTTACTGAAACTTCACATTAAGAAGTTAAAATTAATAAAATCATGCAAAAACACATTTTATTTTCTGTCTTTAAACACATTTTCATACAAATGTGTGAGTACCACTCTACAGCTAAAAGAAGTGACACGTCTATGTCCTTCTTGTTACAGGTAAATCTCAAACTGGGCAATGAAAAACAGGGCTGCATTAGCCTGGGGGGAAAGTGTTAGACAAAGAGAAAAAAGATGGCAACAAAATAACATCAAAATGTTAGCAAGAGTGAAGAAACAAGGTGCTGTTGAAATTTGTAACAGCAGAGTGGAGAATTAAGACATCATGCAGCAGAAATATAGGCATGGTAGTGTCAATGTGCAGCCAGGACAGACTTCTCAAAGGAAGGCCAACTGGGAGCCAAGGGTCTCAATGAGTCAGGCAGGAACATTGTTCTCACCATCAGAAGATGAAGTCCCACAGCATTTGAGCAAAGATAACATGTCTGGAGGCAGGAAGCTGTATCAGACACAGTCCAGTAATAGTCAGGCAAGTTCACAGCAGCAAGGAAGGTCTAAGATCAAGCTGTGAGTCACATCAGCAAGCCAAAATTACAAAATCAGCAAGGTACATGCACTGGCATAGGGGCACACAGACCACAGCTCAGAGAAAGAATCACTGAAAGGGTGACTGAGTTTAACTACACCTCCCAAGGGAGGTAAGGATACTCTAGACATGTTGTACCACTGTGTTACTACACAGCTGTATCCACCACAGACTGACCCCAGGTTACATTGATATGTCTCATCAAGATGACCTCGAGCCCAGCACAACTCCTAAAAAGTGAAGAAAGAGGTGACAAAGACCACTGCTGAACTTAGAGCCCTGACAGCCAAACTTTCATGGTTTTGAAGGAAAATAATGGAAGGTAAGAGAAGGATAGTATGTGATAAACAGTGAAGGAATAGAAAAGTAGTTGTAGGGCTAGTGTTATTTTAAAGATAGAGTAGCCGAACTGAGAAAGCAGTAATAAAAGCTGAAATCCTTAAACTATAGTGACAGGAAAAAAGGAAAGCTGATTTATTTTACTTTTAGATCCTTTGGATCCTGTCTTATCTGCTTACATTGCCAATGTGCGGTAAATTTTAGACAGCTGTCAGACCTGCTTTACAAGTGGAGAAAAAATTTTAAAAAATAGCTCCTATATATGCTGGGGTTGACCTATATGCTATGTGAGAAAAGTGATACAGTAGTTTTGAGATGTGCAAGTACTGCAGTTAGTTACATGAAAGATAATGCTGATAATCTTACACAGACAAGAAGGAAAGAACAACGTGGAAGGAGTTCAGGAAGACAGTGGCTGTAACACAGTACTGTTTCAGTTATAAACTGAAGTTGCAAATACGTAGAGAATTAGAGAAGTTTATATACCTAAATGTCTGCACAGCCTATTCACATTCAGGTCAAATGTTCAGGCTTTCTGCAGACAAAATGATTTTTACCAAAGAGGTCAGCTTAATCTGAAGATGTAAATGTGGTCTGTACATAGGGTCTGTACATAGTTCAGAAACTCATGACTTGTTAGTCTTAATCCCCTACTCAAATTAGTAGTTCATATGTTATACAAATACATTAGTAATTATTTTTTCATTTGTGCAGGTAATAAATTAATGACATTACTTAAAACTGAGTTCTTTTTCCTTCTTATCTTCCTCTTTTCTTCTTTTTCTCTTTTCCTCTTTCTATCTTACCCTTTTTGTTCTTATGTTTATCTTAATTATCCAGTTTCCCTAGATTTCTAGTTCTCTAATACAGCAAAGCAACAGCAGTTTAATATCTTTCTTTTCCTCTGCATCAGGAAGAAATTCTTATGGTGACTGATTATTGGAGTTTAGCAAAATTCAGATACTCATTTAAAGAATTACTTTCTACTTTATTTTCCCTTACCTTCAGCCAATCAATCATGAACTGCTGCTCCCTAATTGCTTTTAAAATGTACATTGATATTGATTTTAAAATTAAATGGGGACCTAAGTCTCTTACTAGTTTATTTACAATTTAAGGAACTGTTCAACATGAATAAGTGTATTAGAATTAGACATTAAAAAATTAGAGGTTTCTTATTTCTTGATCAATTATGATCAAGAAACAAAATGTAACTTGTGTTACATGTGTAACTTACTAATTTTATTTTGTCAACAAAAACCTAGTTTGTAGAAAGAAAATGAGCAAGAGCTTTCAAATGACATTAGACTGTGATTATTTACTGTACAGTTTGCATTATTTACTGTTAGCCTGCATTATTATTGACTAGACAACACTTTTAGACTAGCCTGTGAATCTAATTCATCCCACTAATGCTACCTTTAAAGTTGTAAATGTTGCACATGCATGAAAATGAAAGGCTGTAGGTCATTGCAGGATAGACAAGGATGTTGGTTTCTTCTAAACATGCTATGGGGAAGTTTCACTTTGGTTGCTTTTAAAAGGGTGCTTACAATTCAGTTCTAGCAGAGATCAGAACTCAGTGGTCTTATGTAAATTCTAGTTAATGGAGTTATCATCTCACTAATAAAGAAACGTGATATAAAACAAATCTCACCAAACAACAATTTTAGCAAAGGCAATCATAATACCTGGTGCTGAGTTTAACCTCTTCAAAACATGATACAAAAGTTAATTATGTTTGTTAATATATAATTGATATAATAAATATCAATAGCACGATGCAAAACATCTCCAATCCTTCCCTTTGGCTCATCCTGGGAAGAAACTTAACTGTGGTTTTAAGAAACATGTGCTTTCCAGCCTCTGTGTTGTTTGTTCTGACACAAAATTTGAGCTACTGAGTTTTGTGGAAGAAAATCTCCTTCAGTGGATCTTCATGCAGTTCGTGAAACCCATTTTACCCCCAACCTCAGCAGTTAAGAGCCAGTTTATATAATCCACCAGAACAGTGGAATGCAGTTCAACAAAATTCAGAGAGTCATTTGAATAATTAATTTCTGTTTTATTTTTCCTTGCATGTTGTTAATCAATTGTTCTCCATTCTATAATGGAGATCTGACAAACTAACTTTCAGAAGCTACGTTAAAAACTTCAGTTACACTAAAACAAGTGCAAAATGAAAAAAAAGAGGTGGTGAATAGTCACATTCTGATATGGAAATGAGTTCTTCGCCTTAACTAAACTTCAGCCCTCATAAATGATCAAAACTTGGTTGGTAGTTAATAAGATATAGAAACACAAATGAGCTGCATTAGGATAACATTAAATATATAGGCATGCATATAGATGTATGTTCCTTTGGACTAAAGTTGTTAGTCATTTGGCCATGTTCTGCGGCTTCTTTTTCATTAAATCTTTCCCTTTCAGCTTAAAAACAAAGAAAATCCTGCATAATTTCTTTAATACTATAGAGCTAATGAAGCATTACTAAGAATTTTAATGAAAGCTTTCAAAAAAAGAAATAAATGTAGAATCCTTCCGTATATTTGAGGAAAAATAAGTTAATTCCAATAATAGCTTGAATTTAAGATTTGAAAATTAATTTTTTTCAGCATTTTATAATCCCTTTAAAATTGCTTTTAATCTTTTCTCTGTTTACTAGTGAGTTAGAAACTACATTCTGAATTAAAAAGATGTGATCTGAAAGCCACCTGCAAAAGTGTCAGCTTTATTAGCATTCTGATCTTTTCTTGTTTTAAAGGAATGCTCACACTGAAGATTCACATTATTTACTCTTTGTGGCAAGGGAAGAGGTATAAATTTGTGTACTTGTACATGTGCAGTAATTTTTGAGAGAGTGATAGGACAAAAATCCTGACTCCTAATTTCTGAACACAGAAATTACAACTAACTGAGATCCTTTTACCTTCTCCATCTATTCTAAACAAACTTAAATCAACCCTGTGCTGTTCAGCCTTCTGGGAAAGTTACTTGGGAGAAAGGACAGACTTCCTCCTAGCTGCAATCTCCTTTCAGGTAGCTGCAGAGAGATAAGATCTCCCCTGAGCCTCCTTTTCTCCACAATAAATAACTCCAGCTCCCTCAGCTGCTACTCATCAGATTTGTGCTCTAGACCCTTCACCTTCTTTGTCCTTTTCTGGACATGCTCCAGCACCTGAATTCTTTTTTGGATTTCCACTCCAAAATCCTCATCGTTTCCTGGTTTCCATTAAAAATGACAAGAGAAATAATGGCATACCTTTTCAAATTATTCTGTTACATTATATAATACCTGTATTTATCTAAACCATCAAAACAGAGATTTTTCTAGTGGCAAAACATGTAATTATCCCCGCAAGAGATTAATACTAAAAAATAAGCAAAGACGTCACAAAATACTTTTTGAGGTATTCAAGGCTTATGATATTAAAAATCAATACACAGTAATTTCATTCTTGTAATTAAATTCACTAGAAATAATAATGTGATAGCATTTTTTTAAGCTGTATTCTGTAGAGCATATTATAAAATCCTGTTTTCAGGTGAGGTTGTTGTGATCATAAGTTTTGAAATGCAACAAACTGACAGTTTGGATTTCAGCCTGCTAAAAATTAAAATGCTGTTTATCTTACTGCTATCTTCTATTTGGTTCTGTCATCGAGGTACAGTTCTACTAAATTCTTATTTCTAAGACTGAACAGTCTCTCAGGAATCCTGCAAGAATAAAGTGATTCTGAAGTGAAAAGGCTCACTCATACATTTGTGTTATAAATCAGCTGCAATTTTGAAAAGAATCAGTAGACTCTCATGGAAAACTTCAGATTGTCTCCTTCAACAAGAGAAGGGTGAAGAAGCTGTAGAGTTGCTGCATATGTTTTAGACATGTAGGCATAAGCAAAAATCAGAAATACATGGGTTTAGTGTAAGAATTAAGCAAAATAATAAAATGTGGATTTATAGCTATTCAAATTAATGAAAATATCTGCAATTTTAATTAATGTGCAAGAGGCCAAAAATTGTGTCCTCTGTGTGTAATACATCTTATTTTATCAAAGCATAATTTTCATAACTGCTGTGTATGAACACACGTACTATATGTTACATCTGAACTGTGTGTAATGTAGTACAGCTAGTATTAAATATACTGATACAGGTTTTACTTCAAAATGTGTGGCTGTAGATTTCATGAATAAAATTTTTTAAAAAGGAATATTTTGAGGCATGTGGAATTACTTTACCAGCTGTTAACTGTATTGTGTCTAAGAATTTTCGTTATTTCATTGGCAAACATACATAATTTTTAAATCTGAACGTTCAAATTAATTCACCAGAACAACACTCAAGATAAGATTTCTTCTCATTATTAGAGAAACAAATCAAAGCTTGACAAGTCCATGGGGACCAGAATAACTAGAATGACTTTCAAATATGATGGAACAGGGAAAGTGAGAGAGGGAGAAAGGAAGATAATGAACTCAAAGCAAACGTATGTCATACTGTAAACTAGTATCTGTGTATGGTCTGAAAATATATAGGATAAAATATATTTGAAGTTGATATTATATCGTCTTGAGGCTGTAACGCACTACATAGCTGCTACAGAATTACTTTTGAAAAGATAAGGTATTTGGCTTTCATTTTAAACAAATTTAAAATGATTGACTGCAATATATTGAAAAAACTGTGGGGGTTGTAACACCTCCCTTTTTAAGTGGCTTGGATTCCATATCACACCATGCATTTGCACAGCCAGACAATCTCCCTTTGTCTATTTGGACCCTAGTGTCATTCTGTAACTAAATTTTTTTGTCAGTGAAGACAAACTCATATGGAAACTCCATGTAACATAGCTGCATTTCATCTAGTTGTCATGTTTCTGCTTCAGAGAATATTTCTTTATCCTGTGGTGTAAGATTCCTTGATAGCTTTTGAACAGCTGTCAAGTAAAATTTTATTTCTAGATATTTCCTTCGCCTTCCTAATCAACTGTTGATTCCCACCTAGTGGGAGCAGAATATGAAATATATCGTACTGGCCGTTATTTAAAATCAACAAAGTCATCCACCCAGCTGGTCTACTGGTACCCATGGTCAGCAATTGGACCCAGACTTGGACTTACATTATTGGCAGCTCATGTCAAATCGAAAGGCAGAATCAAATTAGGTAATGAAAGAACAAACCATGCTGTGATAGAAAACATACATATCAATAAAGAAAAATCCAGCAGTAAGCAGTGGGATTCTGCCTAACCTGAGCAGAAACTTTTGAAGTTTAAATGCATGCAAAAAAAAAGAATAATAATAACAATGATAATAACAATAGCAACAACAATAATAGCTAAATGAAACAAGATAATCAGTGGGACTGAATAAGAAATTATGACAGACAACAGTAAATCATAATATTAGCTAGCTGGCAGACTTAAGAGTTGAATGCAATGATGACCCAATAGTCAAATTAAGAAGCGTACTAAAGGGGAAATTAATTCGTACTATGACTTTAAAATCTAACTTATTTCTCAAAGAAGAAACTAAGTATTCACAAGGAAATGCATGCCTGAAAAAAAAAACAAAAACTAAGTACAATTCTTGTAAGGTAAACAGATGAGAGGGCCTGGGAAGATGAGGAAAAATGAATTGAATGATTCTTACTGTCCTGTTCACTCTAGGTTGTTATTCATAGAGAAAAGCAAGATAATTTTTATCCTCTCTGTGTTGAAAAACAAATTATTAAAGTTAAATATCTGAAGCAATCAAAGCAAAGAGCAAATAAACTACACTTTACATGAAATTCATAGTTCTGCTTTTATTTTCTTCACAAGATCATGAATTGTATGCCTGAATGTTTGTTAGTAACAAGAAAGAATCAAATATATAAGAATATATGTAATATATATGAAAAAGCTGTTACTCTTTATCTAAAAGCTGTAAACACTGTGAATAGCTTGTAATAAAAGGTTTGTACAACGTGATCAGAATAGAAAACAGTCATGCCTGAACTCTTATAGGCAGGTAAATATGCATACATATATATCTATAAGAGCATATGAATATACATATATTCTCACTGAAAAAAAAAATCTGAGTATTGTTCTGGTAATTTTAAACAGACTGCAATAATATAAAATCATTATATAAATACAGCTTAACTGCCAGTCTCACTATATAGTATGCAACTTTCTGGATATATGGAAAGAGAGAGAATATAGAGGAAAATGCTTTAATTAGGCTTTAATAATACCGTTGTTAACTTAGTAAATATTCCCTGACATCAGATCCTAATTACTTCTTTAACTAATGCAATTGGTTAAGGCCCATGTACATGAAGATAATTGTCTGTATGGGTACATACTTATCTCACACCTCCATGGAACATGGCTGCATTTCATCAAATTGTCATATTTCATCTTCAAAAATTATGACTACATTGATAGCTTCTGAACAGCTGTCATGTAGAGTTTTGTTAGAAATTTGCTTTTTTTGCTAAATCATCTATTTTTTCTCCTCTAGACTCAATGTCTTCTGCCCTTTGCTCTGCCACAGCTGGGCCCAGCTGCTCCTAAAAAGTCTCAATTTTCTAGCTATATATGAGGAAGGAAGCAAAAGAGAGTACCCTGATCCCAGTTTGGGGGATTTTCCCTGTATTTTTTGTGAGGAAGGTCTTTCGAAGTAAATTTATTTTAAATCAGGCCCTTATGAAATGAGTACTTCTGTTAGATGTCTGCCAACTGATGATAACAGCAGGAAAACTTTTAGCTTCCTCTGTTTTTTTCTCATTAACACTGGTCAAAAATACAGTTATGATTTAATAGGGGAGATACATCATGAATAATTGAAGTAAATTATGTAAATAATATCTTTGTTGATCAACATCCAAACTGGATCAAATAAATTCTGGACAGAATACTGTGCCACAAACACATCACATGCACTAAATTAAATTATATACTGGAACAAGATAGTTTTCTTAATATCTCACACTGTAAGAATTTAAGCCTGGGCTACAGATTCTTTGCCTCTGTAACTGGTTCTTTAACAACTCTGATAGTTGCCAAGAACCTACTCTTGGCAACCTACATCTCTCCTGTGCTGAAGAAAAAGAGCAACACAATTTTGTCCTGTAACTTATGCTATAATTTGCTCTTTGCTTACCTATTACTATGGGTTTAATTTATCATAACAGATAAAGACTGGGAGTTAGCCATAAGGAATTGGGCTTGCTTATGCCTAAAGTCAAGCCAAGACTTCCCACTGTGCATTTAATTAATATTTTAATGAATGTTTAAATGCAGTGGAAATTCAACAAAGTAGGACCTAAACTTGTTGTGAATAAAAGCATATATATGCAACCATAGCAGTAGAGTGAGACTCTCCCTTCAACTTGTATAGTATTTTCTAGCAATTTAGTGTAATTTTATAATTAGAAATAAAACCTGTCCATAAAAAGTAATTCAAAATGGAGAGATGAAAACAGAATAGGCAAGAAGTATTCCAACCACATACTAGTGGCTTTTCCAGCCCTTAATGACTTCCTCTCACTAATCACCAATTATAAGTCAAACAAGGACAACCATACCTCCAGTATAAATCATTCAGTTCAAACACTTCCTTTGATTTAGACTTCACAAACCAGCTCAGGAGATTTTGTTTGTTAATTGTCGTTACATCTTCAGTTCATTTAAAATGTATATATTTTGTAGCTTATGATGTAAACCCTAAATTAAACAACCCATTCCCATACTTGCCCACCCTTGAGGGTTTAAATACAGTTTAAGCTGCTAGAATTAATGGAGAAAAGTAATGCTGTCAAAAAAGAAATACGGCCATATAGGACAAATTTGGCTGTGCTCATTCTGTCATTCTTTTCTCTCTTTTTCATAACCATAAAGCAGAATAAGACATTACAGTGCAAAAGATTGTTTATGGAACATAGATTTTTAAATATAAACTGCCTAGTGTCAGGAAACTCAGAAATTAAATTTCTTTTCTGATTTGTTTCATGTCTCGCCTTTTCCTTCATCTTTTCCTTCCAAATATGATTTTAGCCCTTGGTGAAGTTGATGACATAATAGAATTTATCTACTCTTGCTTATACGTTACAATTCACCATATGTTTCCTAAACTTTTTTATTAAGTGGTATAAGTCCTGTTTATCCCTTAGACTCATATCTAGCAAACATGGAAAAATCATTTGTATTAGTATTATCAGTATTATTAGTATTATTAGTATTATTAATACTGGTTCCTGCGGAGAATATTATACATAATTTTTTTTTAAAGAAAGTATGTATAAAAATCAGCGTATATTTATAGTATGGTTTACCGGCATTAGTAGGAAAGCAAGAGAGAGTTTGGGAAGTAATATTTTCCTTAAAAAAATCATGTGCACTTTGACACAAAATATGAAGAAAACTGTACAGTAATTATGAAGATATGGGGAATAGATACATGCTGTCCTAGGGAATTGATGTCATCACAAAATATATGATAACACAGATTGATTATGGAACATATAATGAATTACAGAACACAGATGTTACATTGTAGTCTAAATATTTAAATTATTCCTTTTTCCAGTGATTTGCTCATTTAGATTATTTGAAACACAATTTTTTGCTTTTCAAGCAAATATAAACAGTGAAATGGTAAAAAAAAAAATTGAAAATAAAAGATCAAAGGCAACATGATGGTTAAATACTCCTTTCAGTTGTTTTGCAATGCTGCAGAATTTACCAAATCTCTCTGGTGTTTCAATTGACCGTGCCTTTCCCCTGAAATGCCTCTGTTGTATTTACTACAAAGATTTGCTAGTGCAAAGTACAAAATATTCTTTAGTTAAAGACAAGTTATTGGTAGTGTGACTGTAAATATATTTGACTACAAGATATATGAACAGGCACTCAGCTGATTGAATGATTCTTCCAGTCTTAATAAATTTATGAGATTTCTTTTCTCAGCTTATGCTCCATCAAGACCCTTTCCACAGGGCTGCTGCCTAATCAGCCTGATTCCAGCCCACGGTGTAAGAATGCATATTAGTCTTTGTTGGAGTGCACTGGGATCTTGTTGCTCCATTTCTCCAGGCTTTTGAGGTACCTGTGGATGTCAGCCCTTTAAGCGTTCCAGACATCTGTGCCAACTTGGTCTTACTTTCAAATGTGGGGGGAGGGTGCTTGCCAGCCCGCTGTCCATAGCATTGCTGAAGATCATAAATTTTTGGGTTGTTTTGATTTTATTGTTGGTTTTGGCACAGGGCATATGGTTGAAACAGAAACACTTTAGAACAGAAGTTAATTTTTCGAGCAGATTACTCAAGAATATATTATACACTGACACAATTTCTAAACCTATGTGGTCTTGTAAGGTATTAAAGATGCTTCCCTACTTTTCTAATTATTCACAATTGTACTAGTTTGAAAGCAAACCGGTGGGAGATCCCAGAAATACAATTTAATAGGAAAATTAATAAACAGAAACACTGACAGAGTCAGGATACAACCTGACACCCTGTTGGTCAGGGTTGGTGGTAGCAGTTTGATTAAATGGTGCCTGCAGTCCTGTTGAAGTGATAAATGTGATTCTGTTGAAGCAGTGATCCTGTAGAAGGGTCTGGTCTTCCTCTGAAGGTCCAGTGGTGGTTATGTAGCTCTTGTCCTCTGGGAATTCAGTGGGTAAGGCCACTTGTTGTGTTCCAAATCTCAGATTATATCCAGGTAGGAATGCTTGGTTCCTCCCCCTGGGTGGAGCATCCCCCAATGGGATGATGTAATTTTATGAGTTACACAGTGAGGCTTGATGGCCCATTAACAGAAGATATTTCCTCAGAGGGAGTTATGAGGCATGGGCCATGGAAGAGATAAAGAACATTGCCCCACTGGGTTTTAACAGCTGGTGGTAGAATACATACTTTTGGTTACATCTTACATTGTAACCTAAGACAAAAATATTCTATTCATTGACAATTGTTATAAGACCAGGCAATGAAGAATGCAGGACAACAGAATAGCATAAAAAAGGTTGGGTTTATGTTTTTTCTTTTAGAGAAAGAGGAAAACTTGCCAAAATTATTAGAAAGGTAAAAGAATTAGACAGTATATGAAAGCATTATATCTGGTTTATTTAGTATAATTAGATATTTTATTTACAATTTTTTTGGCTGAATAATACCACATTTTTTTTTATTTGAGGAGACCTATATTTTGCCTAACAGTGTGGTAATCTCACATACAAAAAGAAATATAGGTTCGGGTGTTTTTTGTGTGTGCCTGTAATTCTGCAAATTCATTTTCACTGTGTTTCCAGTTTCTTTCATGTCTCTAAGTTGCTACAGTAAAAAAAGGTTTGCAGCTTATAATTGCAAGGAATCAGAAGGGAAATCTTAATTAATTTGCATGCCTCTACTACTTCTGTTTCCTTTCGGGACAGTAATGAATGGTGTCACCCTTCTGTTAGCATCTCAAAGGAAATATCATCATTTGAAATAGTCTGTAGCAGTTCTGGGCAATAGAATAATAAATTTCAACAAATGCTCCACTATTCAGTTGACAAATAGAAAACTGTACCAACAAGACTTAAAACATCACATTCAAGCTGTAGATCCTTTGTCAAGCTGTGTGTTAACTCAGCATGAGGGGCATTGTGAAGACATACCAGAAAAGCTGTCACTAGAAGCTAAAAGAACTTTAGGCTTCACTGCTTGCTTCTCACACAGATATATGTAAAAGGTTGCTGTCAGCTCCTGCTTCAAATTAAATAAGGAATAAGATTTAGGCTTGTCTCCCACTTTTCCACTTAAACCACTAAATATCTGCAAGCATGAGTGCATCTTATAAGTGTAGTCAGACGCCATGGGAATTTAAAAAGATTTTTCAAGAGCTGTTCTCAAAAAAGCAGCCAAACAATGACTGACTGTCTGCCAATATCTGTATTTAAATTTATTTCATTAAGTATAAGCTGCCTCTTCGACAAATGCATTTCTAATAACCTTCATGTAGTTCTAATGAAGTATTTTGGAGACCTGGTCATACAGTATTTAAAAATAATATTTGTGTCCTTCCCTCAGATTTTCCATTTTTTTTTACTTTTCTATGTGGAAAAGCATTAGGTACCTGATTCTGTAGAAAACACATTAATAGGAGTATATTTTAATTGTTTTTTTTTTAAACCACTTATTCACAGTATAGCTCGTATGTCTTTCTTCACATGGTTTCAAACGTACCTAAGATATTTACAAACTAAATTCTCTGCAGAAATCATGTTATGAATAGAGTATAAGACTTGAATTTGTTAAACTGAAATATACTTACCTCATCTGTTGCCCCCTTAAATATATGCATCAATCTTAGTATGATGGTAATTAAACTTACATGACATTGCAGATACTCCGCAAGAATTTTAGTATAAAAATGATTTCCTCTGCTTTCCCATATTGCCTAGGTAGCAGAAATGGTACTTAGCCCATAGCAGCAGTAGTGCCAATGCCATTTCTGTTTTCTGAATCTTAAAAAGAAAAAAAAATTGTAGATTAAATTATATACAGTTATATTTTCTTTTCAAGAGTTTAATATTTAGTAATCCTCACTAAACCAAAATCACCTTTGAAGTTCATGCATGTTTTGCAGTGAGAAAGACTATGGGATCCAATTTCAAAAGATCTGCCCAAACGTTTAATATCAAAATACTGATATTATTGAATAATCCTTTAGCTACTGGTAAAGTATTCAGTTTTGTTATACTCAGTTCATTCTTATGGAATTCTCTCTGAGCACAAGAGTAGGAAAAAAACCCAAGTTGTTTGCAATAGTTTGCAATAACTATTAGATTATATAGTTATGAAACTTTGAATTTACCTTTAAAAAGGTTTTGCTGCAACAATGCTACCAACCCTTTGGAAGTTCCAGACACTACTTATACACACTTAATGGAGAGTTATTTCAGCCTTATATTAGTACATCAGGTTAATGCCACCTTACCCTACACTTACATTACTGTTTTGAAGGTGTTGAGCTGGTCATACAAAGTCACAGTACTGACTAAAGTACAAAGACGTTCTTCTGGAGGTTTTTTTGGTTTTGTTTTGGGGTCTTTTGGGGTTTTTGGGTCGGTGGTTTTTTGGTTGGTTTGTTTGCTTCTTTGGTTGTTTTTTTGTGGAGCTGTGCTTCAGTGACCTGAAGAGGTGGGAGGGTTGTCTTTGAGAAACTCCTTAGTCACTGCAGGGAGAATTAGAGACCTATATGTAGCACAAAGAATCAGTTCAGCCTGAAGAGAGTTATTTCTTTTTTTTATTTAATCCAGAAAAATACCCATGCAATGACTCTTTGCCCCATGAGTTTTAGCTGATATAATCTAAGCAAACATGACAAGACATGACAAATGTTATTTCTGCTATATAACTTCAGATATCACTTCTGAGGAAAAAAAATAGAGTAAATGCTGTTGTTGGTTTCCCAGCTGTAGACACTATTTGTCAAGGTTAATATTTAGTACTACCTGCTCATGCTGCCCTATTAAAAGTCTTTGCCGAATCATTGGAAATAAGGCATTATGGTAAGTAAATAATTCGCTCCATTCATATAGCTCTGCCTTTTGGGAATTATTATTTAAATTACAAAATGTTTATTGTCAACATAATGAAGATGTTTGTTTGTTTGTTTGTTTGCATCTGGGCAGCTGCCCAACAAAGAGTTCAGACATGTAGAGAAAGAAAAAATACATAATGATTATAATTTCATCAAATATCTTTTCGACCCTAAATCCTTTTTAATGAAATTTTTAAAAAAATCTGAAATGCACAGCAAAGAGAGATAAATATCAGTGGGATCTTGGTACAATAGTGACATGCTTTAGGAGCTGAGGTGTTAGCACTGTGTCGGTAGGCCATGAGCACAGGCAGCTCAGCCTCTCAGAGGGCTGTGAAAACCTGGGCTCCCACAGCAGTGCAAAAGGAAATCTTAATGGAAGTCTTAATCTGAGACTTCCCTCCGGTTATGTGGTGCTACATTCCTACTCCCCTGCCTTGTTCAGGCCACACTATGATCTGAGAAATGCTTGTTAGGCTTTGGCCTTGATTAAGAGCACCTGGTCTCAGCTCCTCTTGAGAGCTTCTCAGAAGCACTGTCTGTTCCCAGGAACTCATGCTACCTAATGAGCTTATTTTTTTTTTTTTAATTTTTATGAACAGCCTTTGAAAGTATATTTTTGCCTGAGTGTCATACCATCCTTGTTCCCACAACTTCATAGAAAGTTGCCAATCCAAAATGTGGCAAGGATGAAACACTGCTATAACTAAAGCCCCCTCTCTCACAGCCCTATAAACAGCAGTCCAAAACAAGACCCTTTGAGCTCTCCTGCACCACAGCAGGCTGTAAGCAGCAACCCCCCCCAGAGCCAACACACTCCCAAGTTTGCCATGCTCGGAGGATCTCCAGACAACGATGAATCTTGGGCCAATACCCCCACTTCTCAGGGCTCAATCCTTTGGCTTTGATGCACAGGGATTTGGAGAGGGTATTTCACTATTTTTAGGGGAAATTTTAACAGGTACCTTGCACTGACTCCTTATGTCTGTGTGCATGTGCTATATCAAATATGGGAGGAATGCTTCTCTCCTAGATGTTTAAGTACATTAGATATCTAAGTAAGATAGGCTTGTAATTAAATTACTGTTGTGATATAGTAATCCTATATGAATCCTTTGCTAAAGTGTTAAGTTAAATTTAAGTTATAAGTTAAACAATGTTAAGTTTCAGTGTTGTTAAGCCTTTAGGCCATATTCCTTTTTATGCTTGACCTTTCTATCATTTTGACACTCACACACACACACACACACACAGAGAGAGAGTTCTTGGTTTGTTTTAGTTTGGTTCGATTGACTGGATTTTTGTTGCTTTTTCTTGGTGTGCCTTAACCATTTAGGACATAGTAGAGTGACCCTTACCAATAAACTTTTTCATGCTGTTGCTTTTATGTTAAATCTGTTTTTACTGATACCTGTCCCAGTGAGTCTTTAAGCTATCTAAAACATTCATTTTAAACAGATTACAGTGTGACTAATTCTTGCAGTAGCAGGCCAGGTTTCTCAGGCCTTATCTGGTTTAGCATGCTTTGTATCCAAAATCCATAATCTTCATTTTAGTCCTTTTCCTAACACGATTTTGTTTGGAGCCACCTGTATGGTTTTATTCTCCCAAGCATATCTTGTAAGGCTCAGAAATGAGTTCTTACAGGAATGCTGCAATATTCACTACAAAAACCTCAATGAGTATTCATTGCACTTTTCCTACATATAAGAATTAGACAAAATAAAGTCTCCAACTGGAAAGGCAGACTTTGGACTTGAAAATTCTAAATTATCAGGAAGAGTGAAAGACAGTGTTTTCTTCATTTTGATTGGTACATGAGAAAAAAATATCCAATCATTAAATATATTACTTGAAAGCAATTTAAATATGCAAAAATATCCATATAAATCTGTTTGTTAATATCTAAAGAAAAAAGCGGGAAAAAAAGCGGAAAATTTTCAATTTAGCATAGAAGACTCTAACTCCATATGACACAACAGCAGTCAGTAAAATTTTAAAGAAACTAATGCCAATAAATATCACATTGCACTCTCACTGTTCATTTCTCATTTCTCGTTGTTCAAAGAAGTAACAGAATTTGTCATTTTTCAGACCTGGAACTTCTTTCTTTCTTTTTACAAGACTTCATCCAAGCTAGTGAGGCACTTATGTTTTAGTTTTTGTCCTGAATCATGAACTTTCATGCACTACCACAGCTAACAATCATTTCCTTGGATATATCCATTATAGACAATATCCTGAATCTCTACTGGTCTATCAAAATAAAATGAAAGTCATATAGTCATACATCATGCAGGTTTCACTTCATCTTTCCCTGAAAAGATAATGCCCCTCTGTGCATATTTTATTGAAAGTAATGAACAAAAACACTGTGAAACACAAATTCTGAAATTAATGCCTTTACAATATGAAGGGCAGAATTTTAGCTTAGGCACATTTATAGTTTATATTTTATTGAATTTTAATTTATATAGTCCATTATATTTCTAGGATATTTAAGCAGTAGGGAAACTGGGCATGTCAAACTGGAAATCTGGAAGCCACTATTTCTCACTTAAAGGTATCTCTAATAATTGCATATTGCCAAAAAAACTGTTGCTGGGATTATCTAAAGGGAGAGTCTCTATCATGTAAATGAACTGAGCAGTTCAGAGAAAGTTTCAGTAAATCTTAGTACTGAGTTTGGCTCTCTCTGTCTACTTATTTGTGTTGGAACTTATCAATCACCATCTTTTTTGTTCACCAAGTATCCAGCTGAAGTCAAGTCTAAATGATGGGGGAGATTATTTCTACAGAGTTGCACTGGCTCCTACTACATAGCTCTTCTACAAAAAATATCACCAAAACAGCTGTGCATATAGGCTGCATGACTGTGTCTGAGAAGGATCTCAGACTAGAGTGTGGACGAGGATGACTCAGTTCCCAGTGCCCTCAGATTTCAGACTGTCTTCCTACATATGTGGGTCCTACATCATGTGTAGCTGAGATAACAGGCACTATGGAGGTGTTGAATTCCTCGTTTAACACTTAGAAGAAAGAGAAATCGGCGTGGGGAATCCTGAAGAAAATGGAGCCCACAATTACTGTTTTCATAGCCTTGATGATCTAATCCAATAATATTCTTTTTATCTCTAACTACTCTCCTTCAAAATATGCTATGAACTCTACAGAACTTGTTGAACAAAGCATTGATATGAGTTATCTAAATACCTCACTGGTATCTCCAGTGTTAACTGCTTTAACAGAAATGGGGTAAGAAATTCCATCTTTAGGCAAAGGCCATGAATTATGAAACAATTTTGATATGTGCCTCTGTTGTGACAATACTTCTTTGTTGCATGATATATTAGACCTTTTCTCCCTTTCAGTTATGTCAAATAGTTTCTCGCTTTTATGAGTCTGTCTTCAACTATCAATCCTACCAGCAGCTCACCTTTTTGAAAATCCACAGTAAAAATATTTCCTTCTTTGCATCTAGCTCTTAATTTCTCCTTCCCTCTGCATTCTTAATCTAATGTCTGTCTAATGTGATTTTGGCTTCTTGTTTAGAATGTACAATTTGCTAAAGAAATTATACAAAATACCATATTTCACCAATCAAACATGAGGAGCATTTATTATTTCCATTCCTCTTTCTAGAAGTTTTAAATTAAGCACTTAATCACTCTTCATAACATCTGTAAGTCACTTGGCTGAGAGACTTTCTTTATAATAATCTTTTTATCTATTTTAGCCAGCTGAGTGGTGCAAAATGAAAGTGTAACACTAAAATGTATTACTATATTAGCTGAACCAAATATATTTAAACTGATGGATATAGCACAATCGTTCCAATTTCTAGATTTAGTAAGTTGTAGACTTACTGGTGTAACTAAGTTAGCCGGTGTAATTAATCACAGAATCACAAAATCAAAGAATATTTTGAGTTGGAAGGGACTCATAAAGATCATTGAGTCCAGTTTCTGGCCCTGCAAAGAACCATCCCCAAGAGTCACACCACATGCCCGAGAGAATTCTCCAAACACTTCTTGTACTCTGTCAGGCTTTGTGCTGTGACCACTTCCCAGGGAGCCTGCTCCATTGCTCAACCACCCTCTGGAACCTTTTCCTGATACCCAACCCAAACCTCCCCTGACACAGCTTCAGGCCTTTCCTTTGGGTCCTGTCACTGTCACCACAGAGAAGAGATCAGGGTCTGCCCCTCCTCCCCTCACAAGAAGCTGTAACTGCAGTGAGGTCTCCCCTCAGTCTCCTCCAGGGAGAACAGACCAAGTGACCTCAGCTGCTCCTCACACAGCTTCTCCTCAAGGCCCTTCACCATCTTTGTTGCCCTCCTTTGGATGCCCTCTAATAGTTTAATATCTTTCCTACATTGTGATACCCAAACCTGCCCCCCAGCGCTTGAGTTGAGGCCACCCCAGAGCAGAGCAGGACAATCCCCTCCCTTGCCTGGCTGGCGATGCTNTGCCTGACTGGCGATGCTGGGCCTGATGCCCCCCAGGACAGGGTTGGCCCTCCTGGCTGCCAGGGCACTGCTGGCTCATATTCACTGGAGCTTCACTGATTTATACATCTTAGGATCTGATCTAGTATTTGTGAACTTTCAATAACATTCCTTTCTGTGGTAAATTTCTATTTTGAAATACAACACAGGAAGCAGCACTACTTTGCAGTTCAAAGGAAATGTGATACATAACCAGGACTGTACCCTTATCTATTTGCTTCCTCTGCATTATCCTGTAAATGAATTTATTCATAAATAATACATCCTATATAAGACACTATAAACCACAGTGAAAGTATGATGAGTGTTGTATGAATAATTTTATTTATTCACAGCTCTGCAAAAGATATTTTCTATAGAAACAGATAGCATTCATTTTTAACACCTCTTGGCTGTATATTTTAGATAGATGTATACATACACACACATATGTATTGTGGATGTATGTATACATGCATTATGTACAATTATGTATATACATTTATATACAAAATAGAATGCAAGTTTAATAAAGGCCCTACAACGATTTCATTATCAACATCTGAGGCATAACAGAATGTGATGTAGATCAGACAAATGATACTTGTAAATGAACCAGCTAAATGAACCAGCCATGCCTTATTTGATGGGGTGGTGTCAACATTGCAGAGAGACAACAAAACCAAGAACCTAGCTAGCAGTTTCTACAGGAAGATCTAAAGATTAGCTGACTTAGGGAACAAACACACACACTCATAAAGCTGGTGCTGTGGAGAGAAAATTAAGACAGTGCCTAGCTTATGCACAGAGAATTTGAATGTCAGTTCCCAACTTGTATTTTTTATAGCTGAAAAATAAATTGCAGATTTAATTTCACAGTTGTGTCAATCCTACATCATTTATAAATATATAGGATACTTGAAAAAGAAGGCTGTAGGGAAGACTTAGAAGAGTTAACTCCAGGTTATTTTGTTACTGATTTGGCAGAGAAATTCCCAGTACTATGTAAATTTAAATCAATCTATTCTAGAGTCATATATTCACTCATAAAAATGTTACTGGTTGGATTAACTATTCCTGATATTCTTTTAACTTGAAATGGTATTAAATAAGGAAATTAATAAGTAAAACAATCTTTAGTCGGAAATTAATAAGTAGACACCTTTAACCGAGGTAACTGCTTGCAAATTATACTGACCATATCTCAATGCTGTCCACATTTGTCATTAGATACTATGACACACTTGAATATAAACTGATCCTGACAGCAGAAGNGAATATTTTGAGTTGGAAGGGACTCATAAAGATCATTGAGTCCAGTTTCTGGCCCTGCAAAGAACCATCCCCAAGAGTCACACCACATGCCCGAGAGAATTCTCCAAACACTTCTTGTACTCTGTCAGGCTTTGTGCTGTGACCACTTCCCAGGGAGCCTGCTCCATTGCTCAACCACCCTCTGGAACCTTTTCCTGATACCCAACCCAAACCTCCCCTGACACAGCTTCAGGCCTTTCCTTTGGGTCCTGTCACTGTCACCACAGAGAAGAGATCAGGGTCTGCCCCTCCTCCCCTCACAAGAAGCTGTAACTGCAGTGAGGTCTCCCCTCAGTCTCCTCCAGGGAGAACAGACCAAGTGACCTCAGCTGCTCCTCACACAGCTTCTCCTCAAGGCCCTTCACCATCTTTGTTGCCCTCCTTTGGATGCCCTCTAATAGTTTAATATCTTTCCTACATTGTGATACCCAAACCTGCCCCCCAGCACTTGAGTTGAGGCCACCCCAGAGCAGAGCAGGACAATCCCCTCCCTTGCCTGACTGGCGATGCTGGGCCTGATGCCCCCCAGGACAGGGTTGGCCCTCCTGGCTGCCAGGGCACTGCTGGCTCATATTCACTGGAGCTTCACTGATTTATACATCTTAGGATCTGATCTAGTATTTGTGAACTTTCAATAACATTCCTTTCTGTGGTAAATTTCTATTTTGAAATACAACACAGGAAGCAGCACTACTTTGCAGTTCAAAGGAAATGTGATACATAACCAGGACTGTACCCTTATCTATTTGCTTCCTCTGCATTATCCTGTAAATGAATTTATTCATAAATAATACATCCTATATAAGACACTATAAACCACAGTGAAAGTATGATGAGTGTTGTATGAATAATTTTATTTATTCACAGCTCTGCAAAAGATATTTTCTATAGAAACAGATAGCATTCATTTTTAACACCTCTTGGCTGTATATTTTAGATAGATGTATACATACACACACATATGTATTGTGGATGTATGTATACATGCATTATGTACAATTATGTATATACATTTATATACAAAATAGAATGCAAGTTTAATAAAGGCCCTACAACGATTTCATTATCAACATCTGAGGCATAACAGAATGTGATGTAGATCAGACAAATGATACTTGTAAATGAACCAGCTAAATGAACCAGCCATGCCTTATTTGATGGGGTGGTGTCAACATTGCAGAGAGACAACAAAACCAAGAACCTAGCTAGCAGTTTCTACAGGAAGATCTAAAGATTAGCTGACTTAGGGAACAAACACACACACTCATAAAGCTGGTGCTGTGGAGAGAAAATTAAGACAGTGCCTAGCTTATGCACAGAGAATTTGAATGTCAGTTCCCAACTTGTATTTTTTATAGCTGAAAAATAAATTGCAGATTTAATTTCACAGTTGTGTCAATCCTACATCATTTATAAATATATAGGATACTTGAAAAAGAAGGCTGTAGGGAAGACTTAGAAGAGTTAACTCCAGGTTATTTTGTTACTGATTTGGCAGAGAAATTCCCAGTACTATGTAAATTTAAATCAATCTATTCTAGAGTCATATATTCACTCATAAAAATGTTACTGGTTGGATTAACTATTCCTGATATTCTTTTAACTTGAAATGGTATTAAATAAGGAAATCAATAAGTAAAACAATCTTTAGTCGGAAATTAATAAGTAGACACCTTTAACCGAGGTAACTGCTTGCAAATTATACTGACCATATCTCAATGCTGTCCACATTTGTCATTAGATACTATGACACACTTGAATATAAACTGATCCTGACAGCAGAAGAGAGTTCTAGCTGAAATCGACAAGGACAATGTTGACTGGAATGACAATCGGCTTCACACTCTCGATCTTTCCTTTGTTAAACTGAAAATGTGCATCAAACCTTGGCATTCTCAGCTATGGGCACAAGACTCTAAACATTCTCTGAACTTTTACTTTTCAGTTCATTCACATTTTTTGACTGCTTGGGGTATTAAATTTATTTATTTCAGTGCCAATACTGATTGTTATCTTAATATTAGCTTTCATGCTAATATATATGCTTTATATGTGTGTACACATTCAAGGTGTATGATGCAAAAGTAGAAGTAGATCCTTGCTGTAGTCAAGGTGCAACTACCATTTAATTAAACAGGAACAGAATATCTCGTTTAACTTTAATAATTTAAATATGTTTTGTAGTTGCATATTTTCTATATGTCTTACAGAAAAGGCTTGAGTTCATAGTTGGTAGCCCTGTCATTCATAACACTGGAGTGAAACTCATCAGTTCTGGTTCTCTTTCTCTATTACTTTAGACAGACATATTTTGGCTTTGATTTTTGTTGCCTTGTAACTTTTTCCTCAGTTTTTACACCTGGACCTCATTCGGCTTGAGAATGTGAACTATCTATGGGATTTGATTATATAAGAGGCTCACAGCACAGAAATTCTTCATAGAGATGAAATCTGCTCAGTGTCTAGTTCTCTGAGATATTGCCAAGGGCTGAATGTAGTGAACTGTGTTTTTAAGCTGGACCATTTTAAGGAATCCCAGATGTTTTTCAGACAGGGATTTTGAAATTTTAAGCACACACATCTCATTAAATTATATAGAATTTAGGTGTCTAATTCCTAGCTAAAACAAAATTAGTTTCACAATAAGTAGTAACCTGCTGCTGAATTGGAGTGGAGGAAATATAGTCACTGGGAAACTGAAGTATGATGTAGTCCTCAAATTTGATAGTACATACATAAACTATGGCTATACAGTTTCCTAAATACATAACAAGTAGAAGTCAAAGCGTGTCATCATTTAAGACTTGAAGCTCAGACATCTGTCCTTTAGTGACTGTATGTATCATCGAGGGAATAGAGTGTATCCAGAGGTAACAGAAGCAAGCACATCACAATGGATAGACTTACTCCTGGAGGTACAGGATTTGAAAAATATAAAAGCTAAAATCCTAAGGCATCACCCTCGGTTTTCAGCTGGAAAGCACCACCAAGTTACTTCTCTGCAAGGGTTTTGACAGAGCCTGGCTTCAGTGTCTCCTCTCCACCCTCTGTTTAGTCCCCCTTAGGTTGTGTTTTGTGCGGGAGGATGGAGATGCTGACCATGTTCCAATCAGGGAGTAGCAGCTGGTTTTTTCCCTATGACTTGTGTACCATTATCTTTTTACCCTCAGTCATCTTCCCACTCCCTGGGCAGTCTGTTCCCATGCTTGACTGTCCTTTCAGTGAAAAAATTTTTCCTAATGTCCAATCTAAACCTCACCTGGCAACACTTGAGGCCATTTCAGCTTGTCCTATCACTGGTTACCTAGAAGAAGAGACTGACTCCTACCTTGCTACACCCTCTTTATGGGGAGTTGTAGAAAGAGATAAGGTTACCCTAGAGCCTCCTTTTCTCCAGGATAAACACCCCCAGCTGCCTCACTCACTCCTCAGTGACTCTCTGTATCCCAGACCCTTCAATCCATTTGTTGCCCTTCTCAGAGATCAGCATCTATGCCACAGTGTATATAGGTATCAGTTTTATACTAATTATAAAAGTTCAGTTATTCACAGTAACTCACAGCCTCGAGAGTAGTTTTATTAAAAAGCACATCCTTGGTAAAAATATAAATTTTACTTATCATGCTTTAGTGAACATGGGAGTATCACAAAATACATAGTCACTTAATTAATCTGATACACTGTTTGTATACAGTTTATCATCAGTATTCATTACACATCCTTCACATTATATTCTGTTTCATGTTGGCAGATATTACTGAAAACCTTGGGTAACATTTTAACAAGTGTCACCACATAAAGCTGAATATGATTCACACTTGGAAGACCTAGGCATTCAAAAGCTTTATCTTAACTCAATATAAACCCCTAAACAAATATGATAAAAATCTCATGTTCCTATTTGACTTGCTCTTGGATTAGGGAATAATGTTTATGGGTATCTCCAGCTTTTAGTCTAATTTTCCACTAGTATGCTAAACTATATTTTTGGCCTTGTCGTATTCTAATCAGAAATAGGAATATTGCAGGCTTTGTATATATCTCTTAATCAAAGTGCTAGTCTCACTGCAACTTTCATTGACAACTCTTGCTGCTTCTGTTGTATTTGTGCAAAGTATAAATAAATATTCCAAAAATTCCAGTCTGATCCCACTTATTCTGGTGTAAATCAGAAATAATTGCACAGGAAAGAATGCAGTTTCATTAACAACAATGCTATGTATCTCCTAATCTGAAAGTTGTATGCCTGAATTATTGGGAAGAAAAGAAACTTAAAAAATGTGGTCTTCTTCCCTCTCATAAAACTCATTATTTACAAAATACATCAATATGTGAGCAGTCTGAATTTCTAAAGTTTAGAGAGTATCTATCATAGTTCATGCCTTATGTTAACCTGAAGGTGTACCACTTACTTTTAAGAATGAGCACACAATTTTAAACAACTCTAAGAGGTACTTCTGAAATGACAAAGAGTGCACCTTTAATGGAGTCTACATTTTAAGAACTTGGATAAAACTAGTTTCACAGGTGTAGGTACACTACTTCTGATTCATGCTAGGGTATAACAAAATGCCATTAATGTTTGGCAAAGGTCTTCCACTGAGTGATCTCTTTCCTGTCTTTCCTGGCAGAAATCTCTATAGTAATGATGCTATTTGAATATCCTCCTAAATTTAGTTCCTTCCAATACATATTGATGTATATATTTTGTATTTTTGAACAGCCTAGTAGTATATGGGAATATAAATAAGTAGGGAAAATTGACTGATTCTCCTCATCCTCTAACAACCTAAAGACAGATTCTGAAGTAATGTTCTGGATGCAGGTTTCTCATAGCTNAGAAGCAAGCACATCACAATGGATAGACTTACTCCTGGAGGTACAGGATTTGAAAAATATAAAAGCTAAAATCCTAAGGCATCACCCTCGGTTTTCAGCTGGAAAGCACCACCAAGTTACTTCTCTGCAAGGGTTTTGACAGAGCCTGGCTTCAGTGTCTCCTCTCCACCCTCTGTTTAGTCCCCCTTAGGTTGTGTTTTGTGCGGGAGGATGGAGATGCTGACCATGTTCCAATCAGGGAGTAGCAGCTGGTTTTTTCCCTATGACTTGTGTACCATTATCTTTTTACCCTCAGTCATCTTCCCACTCCCTGGGCAGTCTGTTCCCATGCTTGACTGTCCTTTCAGTGAAGAAATTTTTCCTAATGTCCAATCTAAACCTCACCTGGCAACACTTGAGGCCATTTCAGCTTGTCCTATCACTGGTTACCTAGAAGAAGAGACTGACTCCTACCTTGCTACACCCTCTTTATGGGGAGTTGTAGAAAGAGATAAGGTTACCCTAGAGCCTCCTTTTCTCCAGGATAAACACCCCCAGCTGCCTCACTCACTCCTCAGTGACTCTCTGTATCCCAGACCCTTCAATCCATTTGTTGCCCTTCTCAGAGATCAGCATCTATGCCACAGTGTATATAGGTATCAGTTTTATACTAATTATAAAAGTTCAGTTATTCACAGTAACTCACAGCCTCGAGAGTAGTTTTATTAAAAAGCACATCCTTGGTAAAAATATAAATTTTACTTATCATGCTTTAGTGAACATGGGAGTATCACAAAATACATAGTCACTTAATTAATCTGATACACTGTTTGTATACAGTTTATCATCAGTATTCATTACACATCCTTCACATTATATTCTGTTTCATGTTGGCAGATATTACTGAAAACCTTGGGTAACATTTTAACAAGTGTCACCACATAAAGCTGAATATGATTCACACTTGGAAGACCTAGGCATTCAAAAGCTTTATCTTAACTCAATATAAACCCCTAAACAAATATGATAAAAATCTCATGTTCCTATTTGACTTGCTCTTGGATTAGGGAATAATGTTTATGGGTATCTCCAGCTTTTAGTCTAATTTTCCACTAGTATGCTAAACTCTATTTTTGGCCTTGTCGTATTCTAATCAGAAATAGGAATATTGCAGGCTTTGTATATATCTCTTAATCAAAGTGCTAGTCTCACTGCAACTTTCATTGACAACTCTTGCTGCTTCTGTTGTATTTGTGCAAAGTATAAATAAATATTCCAAAAATTCCAGTCTGATCCCACTTATTCTGGTGTAAATCAGAAATAATTGCACAGGAAAGAATGCAGTTTCATTAACAACAATGCTATGTATCTCCTAATCTGAAAGTTGTATGCCTGAATTATTGGGAAGAAAAGAAACTTAAAAAATGTGGTCTTCTTCCCTCTCATAAAACTCATTATTTACAAAATACATCAATATGTGAGCAGTCTGAATTTCTAAAGTTTAGAGAGTATCTATCATAGTTCATGCCTTATGTTAACCTGAAGGTGTACCACTTACTTTTAAGAATGAGCACACAATTTTAAACAACTCTAAGAGGTACTTCTGAAATGACAAAGAGTGCACCTTTAATGGAGTCTACATTTTAAGAACTTGGATAAAACTAGTTTCACAGGTGTAGGTACACTACTTCTGATTCATGCTAGGGTATAACAAAATGCCATTAATGTTTGGCAAAGGTCTTCCACTGAGTGATCTCTTTCCTGTCTTTCCTGGCAGAAATCTCTATAGTAATGATGCTATTTGAATATCCTCCTAAATTTAGTTCCTTCCAATACATATTGATGTATATATTTTGTATTTTTGAACAGCCTAGTAGTATATGGGAATATAAATAAGTAGGGAAAATTGACTGATTCTCCTCATCCTCTAACAACCTAAAGACAGATTCTGAAGTAATGTTCTGGATGCAGGTTTCTCATAGCTAAACAAATTGAACTGATTTTCTTTCCTTCTGTATAAATGAAGACTTACATTGTGTTTCTCATCAGAATATGAAAGGAAGTGAGTAAAAGGAGAGAATGCTGATATGCAAAAACCCCACATATGTGCAGGAGAAGAAAAAAGATAGTCCATGTTTAAAGATGATACCTGGGACTGTTCAACTATCTGTTATTCTGGACAGGTGAATGTACCTTCTTTTCCATCAGTGCTAATTGTTCTGAGTGGAAAACTAATGCTGTTTCTGGTGGCTCAGCTAAGTCATTCAAAGTTAGTTCAGATGAATGAATGGTGTGTATCTTGTAGGCACAACCTGCAGAAGAGGTCTCCACCTGGGCTTCGTTCTCTTCTCTGCCACCTGCTCTGCACGTATGTTCAGGCCACATGCTGGCCTTCAGGGAATGACTAGATGTTAGATGCAATTACTTTATTTTACTGGTTCAGGTATTTCACACATTTAGCTAAGAGCTCTGTACTCCTACAGGTTTACTTTCTTGGCAATTAGTATCCGAGTTACCCTTTCCACTGATTCTCACTTCCAGAGGGTTGTTTGGTCAAGTTTTAAAAAAACCCTGACAATTACTGTTCTTTTAAGACCTTTTGAATACTCAATTTTTGGTTCCCATGTCTCTTCAGTGAGCAGTGCTTGCACAGCATCAAGGCCTTTTCTGCTTCTCATGCCACCCCAGCAGCGAGGCAGCTGTGGGTGGGCAAGGAGTTGGAAGCGGAAAGAGCCGGGGGAGCTGTGCCCAACTGACCAAAGAGGTATCCCATCTCATGTGATGCCACGCTCAGCATGACTGAGCTGCAGGAAGATGCAGGAAGGTGGGGGGACCACCGTGTTGGAGCTTCACAAGTCACTGTGACGTGTGATGGAGCCCTGCTTTCCCAGGGATGGCCGAACACCTGTCTGGCCATGTGAAGTGGTGAATGAATTCTTTATTTATCTTCGCTTGTACATGGCTTTCGCTTTACCTATTAAAATTACCTATGGAATTGTGTTTATCTCAACCCATGAGTTTTCTCACTTTTTCCCTTCTGATTCTCTCTCCCATGCTGCTGGTGAGGGAGTGCGTAGCTGCATGTGGCTTATTTACCTGCTGAGGTTAAACTACAACAGTTGTGGAATGAACAAGAGTTCCAAATTGTATATGATTATTTTCTGTTCTTTTGATTCTTATAGCCTATGACTTTAACATCTGTCAAAAGGCTTATTTTTTCTTGATTACCTCCCTGTTCTTTGTTCTCATAAAGTAAATGAAATTTCAGTAACAGCAAGGCACCAGTATCAGTGAGTTAATATCTTTTGCACGCCTTCTTGAAGATGAAATATACAAGGCACGAGAGAAGTGAGGAGGGGAAATACAAGTGATAAAGAAAAGAAAAAAATATAGTGAGAAAAAATATTTGCAAAGGGCAAGTACAACAGGGAATGATGAGGTAGTTATCCAAAATGGAAATGTCCTAGAAAACATAAGATGAGGAAACATAGTTTCTGAGTTTGAATTAATGAAAGGAACCAAATCCACAAAAACATATTGACTTTTCCTTTAGACAATTTCAAGAACTCTAAAATTAAAATAAAATAAAGAAGAAAAAAAATAGAAGGCAAAATTTTGTAGGGAGAATATGCAAGTGATATATAATTCTTTGTTTTTGATGACTATGGGTTTATTGTAGACACGATGCACTTTAATATGGTATTTGTAAGCCTGTGTACAAAAAGTCCACTTCAAATCTATGTAAGTTATTACATCTAGAGGCTTCAACAGTTCCTCCAGCTGTACTGATGAATATTTAGAGCACCAGAAAAATGTGAGAGGGATGAGATATAACTTTGGGAAAATGGGTTTTAGACCTACTTTATACAATTTATTCCCATATTTCATCACCAAAAGAGAGACAACTTTTTTTTTGCAGCAAACTCATTGGAAGTTCCATAACAAAGTAGGGCCTGTTCAGGAATGGGAAAAAGAACTTGAGGAGAAAAAAATAAAATTTACAGGAATAAATAGGCTACTCAGAGCTCCATCCATCCTGATCTTGAATACCTTCGGGGATGCGTTATCCACAATGTGTCTGTGCAACCTGTTCCAGTGGCTCACTGCACTTACAGTAAAGAATTTCTTCCTAATTTTTAGCTAAACCTGGACTTCTTCAGCTTAAAAAACCATTTGTCCTTGTCCTATCTACTACAAACCTTTATGAAAAGTCCCTCTCCAGCTCTCATACAGGACTCATTTTAAGTCCTAGAAGGTGCTCTAAGGTCTCCCTGGAGCCTTCTCTTCTCCAGGTTGAACAACCCTGGATCTCTCAGCCTGTCTTCCTAGAAGTATTCCAGCCCTGTGATCAGCTTAGTGGCTTTCCAGTGGACTCATTGCAACAGTCTTTTTTGTTTTGGGGACCTCAAACCCGGACAGAGTATTCCATGTGGAGTCTCACAAGTGCAGAGTAGAGACAGAATCACCTCCATTGACCTGCTGCTCACACTTCTTTGGGTACAGCCCAAGATGCAGCTGGTTTTCAGACTGCAATCACCCATTGTAGAGTCACGTTGACCTTTTCATCCACAAACACCCCAAGGCCTTCTACCCAGGGCTAGTCTCCAGCCATTCTCTGCCCAGCCTGTACTTGTGCTTGGGATTGCCTCAACTGAGGTGCAGGAAGTTTTACTTGGCCTTGTTGACGTTCATGAGATTTGCAGAGACTTCTCAAGCCTGTCAGGGTCAACATCTTATCCTTGGTGGCAAAGAATAAAGAACTGGAGACTATCACACAAGGAAAGTCACTCCTTTCCCTCTTACTCCTAGATGAGAACGATTTGCTCCACACAGGGAGAATTACAAACCAAAGGGCTATAGCAAGAATCTACAATGTCTATACAGAGACAAGAATCTGACATGATTCAGAGGAGATCCAAAAGGTAAAGACAACAGGATATGGAACATAGGTGAAAATGATATTATTATTATTATTAACATCTATATTATTAATATATTATATTATTATATAATTAATGATAATGATAATAATAGTAATAGTAACATCCTTGTAGCACAGTTCAGAATTTGATAGAGCTCACCAGCTGAACTTTAGGCAAAAAAGTTTCAGATAACAGCCTTTATGTAAGGAATTTTCAATTGTGCACGAGGGTCAGGTTTTGAGAGATAAAGAGATTCCTACACCATATGACATAAACCAAGTGAGGTTTTGGTATCCCTTTCACATATTGTTAACCATTCTCTTAGTAAAACAAAATAAAAATTCAGTAAAATGAAAATTAGAGTATAAAAATGACAGAGTTAAAAGAAAATGCTGTGAGCAGAAATGCACAAAACATATGGAGTCTAAAATCAGGCTTTCAGCTGTGTTTGCTCTGCAACTTCACAGGTTCCCTAGCAGTCTTATCCCCAGTTCTGCAGATTCATGACTTCTACATATGTGGAAATTCTAGGTTTATTGCATTTCCTTCTAATACACTTTTGCATTATTTATGTAACCCATCTTTAATCTAGTATTATTATCTATTATTAATAGACCTAATTACATTTCTAAGAGTCAATATACATCTAGTACTGTCATTTATTTTGTTGTAAATCAATGGCCTACATACTTCTATTATTTATAGATGCATTTTCTATTTTGTACTAGGAATCCCTTTAAAGAATTTTTGGATTCAGTGAAAAGTCCACTTACTGAAACTTCAAGGAGAATATAGAAAGACTAAAAAACATCCTTAGAAGTATTAATACTAGACAGAAATTAACAGCCACATGGACAGTGAAAGAAAAGTATTTTATAAAATCTATTAATAGAAATGTATAGTATATGGCATACACAAATGACAGATCTATCACCACTATGAAATTTAGGAACATTTTTTATGTTACATTAGAAAAGAAAATAAAAACTGCTGATTGGCAATTGTACATATTTCCAAAACTAATATCCATCTGGAGTTGCACTACAGTTACCTGCTTTGAACTTGATCCTGTTTATTTTCACACAGGAGTGAAAGTACCAGAAAATCAGTCAGAGGGATCTAGGTTTAATACCAAAATATTTCAGATGTTTTTTGCATTAAAATGCACTCAGTTGTCTGAAGAAAAATTTTATATTTTCATTTGAGTCTTTAAAATATTATTTCAAATTGATTTGCTGGAGGAAAATGAACACAGATCTTTTCTGTGCTCATGTATTTGGAATGTTGTTCTTTGTCTTTAAAACTGTTTATCCTACCTGTCAAAGGAGATGTTAATTGATATTTTGGTTTTTAAATAATTATTGATATTGACTAATTTTAGGACAGTCTTCTAAACACCTGTTATATCCCAAATACTTGACTTGTTTCCATTCTACATTGACATTACTTACATTAAAAGGAAAAAATAGTGACAATAATTAGATATACAATCCATTTATTTATGCACTTATATGCATTAATATTACCAAAATTCAAATTTCCCAAATAGTACAGGAATAAAATAAATTAGAGAATTTTCTTGATAATCCTGGTTTTTTATTTTTTAAATTTTTAATGTCAAGACTTTGTACAAAAGTTTATCTGGGGCATTTTATATCGTCTTTGTTTTGTTATGCTAAACAGCATGGGTGCTAGTGGTCCACTGCTTGAATGCCTACTCTAACCCTATTTTATTTACTACAGATTTACAGCTGAATTAAAGAAAAATAAATAAAAAGAAAATTCAATTCTTGAATGATTGTATACACTGAAAAATAAGCACTCTGCCTATCTGAAGTCTTGCTTCAGCCTCATCTTGAAGGCTAGTAACTCTTAAAATGCCTACTCCTAAGGAAAAGATCTATATGTCCTCCAACCTTGTCCATATTTAACAATATATTCTGGGACCAGGACTCCTGCTAAGTAACAAAAATACAAGCTGAATCTATGAGCAATATATACCAATGCAATTAATTAATAGGAGGTTAATCATAAGTATGCCATTTGTGCCTAACAAAGTCTAAAACTGTGTAAGAGAAATCCAAGACATACTTTAAATACCATTTGGAAAGGTTAACTTGGTATTTGTGTGATAGCACAAATACATCCTAAATGCCATGGAAATGGCAATAACATGGTATATGTGTTCCAGGAAAAGGGTTGAATGATCAGTCATTTTCCCAAATTTAATAAAGAAAGATGCAGGACTGTTTTATATCATCTGTATTACCCATGCAAAGAATTACTAATAAATATAAAACTTCAGCTTTTTTGAGTAGGTAGTGGTATGTCAGACAGCAACCACACTAATACTAAAGTTATTATAAACCATCTGGAATTTGTTGTGGTAATTTGATATTCTCATTTACTCTGTAGAAAAGTCTAATAGGCATAGCTTAAGAAAGTTCTAAAGCAGTATCCCTCCAGCTCCTGTATGTGCTTTCCATTGAATTAGTCTCTCATATTTATTGAAGCAATTTGTTTTTTTTCTAATTTCTTTGCCAGAGCCTTATTACCGTTTGGTTTTTTTTGCAAAACAAAGATTATCATGGCACTATGGGCAGTGTGCATCCCTTTCTGGTGAAAAGCACCGTATTTCATTTTACTCCAACAAAGTGAAAAAAAAAAAAACACACGAGAATTTAATACCTACTTCAAAACCTTTTCAGATCACTGACTTTGGAAGTCAACATGATTAAACAAACTCTGTGTGACCAGAAGAGCTTGAAACAAAATCCCAGAACTCAGAAGGGCCACAGAAGAGATATCATCTCTAATTCATATATGAAACTGTTCATGTATGTACGACTGAGTCTGTGATAGGCAGATCCCCTCACTGTGCGTTGACTATAAAGCAAACTCAACACAGAGACACAACAGAAATTACTTTACTTTGGGGATTGCTGTTTAGTTTGAATGGAGAATTGTAATATCTACAGTCAATAGATAAAATACAGCAAATACAGTTGAAAACTAAAAATTTTTGAGGAAATCAAGAAAAATATCAAGATGGTGCCATAGACAATAAAAAAAGGAGATTGGTAATTTTGTGAAAACATTCGGTCCTGAAACATATATAATTCTAAAATCCTTTTTTAATTATTTTGTGCCATGGTCATTTAGGGAGGGTTAGAACTATCATCCAAATGTTACAGAGAAAAAAATTAAAATAATAGGCTGTATCAACAAGACTAGAACTATTAAAAGTTTTGAATCCCGCACAAGAATTACAATTCACTAAATAAAAAAACCCCAAAGCCTACAAAGCAATCAAGTATATTATTTCATGCTTTGATGCTTCTGGCAACCTGATTCTTTTCAGAGGAAATTAACCCTCTCTTCTTTTAATCTTGAAAAGCAAAGATTTTTTTCCCTTTCTTGTTTTTCAGAATGATGGGTTGTCAATCTGCTGTGATGATTGTGAGACTATGCCCATCATAGATACACAACGTGATATCTGAATCAACAATTCAAATCTGTGACAGATATGAATCAAAAAGATGAAATTTTATTTAGCATGAACAATACAACCAGCCTTGAGTCAGGGGAGGTTAATCTTCAACTACCGCTATTCTGGTTCTCATAGTAGTCACATATGTCAGATCTGAAAACTCTACTGCTCTCTCATCAAACTTAATTTCTTTCCAAGAAATCCTCTGAGAAGAAAATAAATATTATAATGCAATTAAAAATAGGTCTTTAGTTCATAATATCTTGAGTCAAAAAGAGTAAAACTTCTTTGTGACGGGATCTTGGTCAGTGTGTGTGCCTTGGCCTTCCTAACAAACTCCCAAAATTAAAATAATTTTTTTTAGATTATGAATTAGAAATGTTAGATTTTAAAATAAAAAAAATTCAAAGGGTCATTCTGGAAATTAAAATTATTTTAAATAAAATTTTCTTCTCTCTGTTAAATTCTTCTTTGTGAATCTTCTCTTCCACTCAATTCAATGACCTTCATTTAGTGTATGTTGCCGCACATCTGTGCTGTGCCAGCCTCCTCTCTGCTCCTCTGCAGCCTCTGACATGCTTTCCCTCTAAGTAACCCAAGAGATGCCCAAGAAACATCACATTCTCCTTCCTGTTTTCAGAAGGGTCCAACTTGCCTATTGCTTCACTTGCTCATGCCAGCTCAGAACAAACCTGAATACTGTCAGTCAAGTGCTGTAAAAAGTTCTAACATGTCTTCAAGAAGAGATTTGCTCTATTAGTATTGAACAGCTAGGAGCTACTTAAATTAATTGCTTAGACTAATGATTTAATAGGTCATTGAAGGACAAAATTAACTTTTAAAAATTGTTACTATCAAAATAAAGGCACAAGTTGCTCTCAGAGAGTCCTTGTGATCTATTGAGTGACACATTAGATGAAAATTAAGTACTGTACTTTTGACAACAAATTTAGAGATGTGAAATTTGACACCTGTAATAATATATGACATCACCCTAATGGAATCTGTGGCAGCAAGGACATAATTATAAAGTTTTTTCAATGCTGATTAAAATGGAATGATTCAAAAGATATGGAATAAGATGAAAAACAGACAAAATTCATAATAAGACTGATTTAATATTTAACAAAGGAATAACACCATCAGGAAAACACCTTTTCAATCTAATCAATCTAAATCCAATTATCAATAAGTAACACATGTTAATATGCAACAACTTTAACTCTTCTGATAGTTTTTTGGGTTTTTTTTAATAAAGGTTATTTTAACAAAGTGAAGTACTACAGAATTAAAATCATGTAAGAATTTCATGCCACTCTTAAAATTAGAAGTCAGTTCAGGACACTAGAACAGGAACAATAAGACAAGTTATAAATGGACAAAAAAAGACAGATAACCTGTGTTGGAAATTAGAAAATGAAACAGAAAGAAGCATTAAGAGGATGGCTTTTTCATATAGGAAAATTGAAGGAGTTCCTTTTGGCCTGTCACACACACAAATCTAATATGTTGTATAGCAAACCAGGATTTCTCTAAATGATGCCGTACCTTGGAAAAGGAAAAACATGGTGGTTTTAGTTAGTTTGTTTTCTAACATTCTTAAATGACGATGATGATCCTCATGGATCCCAAGAATTCCTTGTGTAAAATATTGCATAATTTTTCAAACTCTGAATTATGACAATTTAGGTTTGTTAAACCAGAAAAGAATATTCTAAAAGGCCTCAAATGTTTCTTTATTCACAGCAATTTACAATATTTTCATATTTTGAAAAGCAATGTGCAATCAGAACAACAACAAAAAAATATTGACTTTACTGTTGAAGTGCTGTAAATACTGGAAACTGAGCTAAAATGCTATGTAAATAGGTGGTTATGAAATGCTGAGAAGCAGGTTTTACAAAGTATTATCCTTGATCCACACAACCCATTGACTGTTGTAAAAGAACATAATCTTGTTGTGTTCTTAACATTGCCAGAAATCTGGATAGACATATTATTAACCAAAATATTTGGAATTGAAGAACAAAGAAGGACACTGCATGAAAAACACTGTCCAGGATGTGTAAAGAATCTCTGTAGCAGACCTTCCAAAGCCACATTTAAAATTCTTCGTAGAGTAAAGTTTAATAATTATCAAAGATAAGGGGCTTGCCTATTAATAATAGGGTTTTTTAAAATATTCTTCTGAAGTATTTCTATATTTATCTGGAATTGATTTTTTTCTCTGAGTCTTTGCTCCTGGAAAGTGTGATTTGGGTTTGTTAAAAAAAGAACCTTTCTGTCACATAGCAATGACTTCTAAACTCCTTGTGGAACTAAAAATTTTCAAATTCATGGCAGTTGGTGTTCTCAGACTTTCTATTTCCTACCTCATTTTGTGGTCTTTCTGAGATACCTGCCTCTGTCTCTAGGGCATTTGTATGCATCATCTTTCATAATAGGTGTAATTTCTACTTTAATCCAAAAGCTTTTCTCTGGTAGATATTTTTTCTTAACTAAGTTGTTGTTTTAACCTAGAAAAAAAAATTGTGCATACATAAAATCATGTATAATACTATCTTTAAACTGCTAAAATAAAGGGGAATCACTTTACTTCATGCATAATAAAACAAGCTTCATGTTGGAAGATGGTATTAAAAAATACAACACAGGGTAGGCAATTTATTTCATGTCAAAAATTAATGAATGTTTGAAATGCTAAAAAAATGCAATTTTTTTCTTGTTAAGAAAAATTTTCAGAAGATTAAATTCCATTGGTTTTTATTGAGAAACACCCAAGGTAGGATGCATCTATAGACATTGGTGTACAGTGCCAGTACCAGACATCTGAACAAAAGGGATCAAAGGCATCAAAGTTACAATGGTATCACAAGATCTCTATAGAGAAAGAGATTTAGAAATATGACTTTTCCAAAGAGGAAATTGAAGTGATTGAGTTCCTTTTTCCTATAGGAAAAAGACCATCAAACAAGCCAAAACCAGAACAACTGTAATTTCTGTCTAGGAAAGAATTCCTTACTAAGCAGAGATATGGTGGTAATCAGCTTAACTCGAAACAAAATGAATCAGTGCAGATGAGCACACTGTTCTTCAACTTGATAATTACTCTAGCTGTTAATTTACATTCTGCCAAAGAGAGACTGAAAAGTAAACAAATATGAACAAAAATTAGATCCAAGTAACTTGTCATGACAGATTTTTCTTCTTCCCTAGCTACTTGATGTCTAACAGAAGCACTGCACATAGAATACATTTTAAACACACACTTGAAGGAAAAATACAAAATCATTTTTTTTTAAGAAATCAAGTTAACATACTACAACAGTTCTATCCTGAAAAACTGGACTATTCTATTACATAGGCATTTCCAGAAACTCATGAAACCTAATCTGAAACAACTTGTTCTCATTATCCCATGGAAACCTGTGTTTGAAACAACTTTTAAGCTCAACTGGAATTTGATGTGTATGAATCAACTTTAAATGAAACACCTCCATGAGCATGTGCAAAGATAACTGACTAAGGTTCACATGGATCTGGTGGTAACAAACTCAGGCTGGAGCATACTGTCTTGAAGTTACTTATTCAAGTAAGGTAAAATATCTAGAAATCATTTTTCTCTACCTGCAGTTTTCACATATTAAGAAATATATAGGGGACATAGAGCTATAACTTCCAAGGTCTCATTTATGTTAGATTTCATGTCGAACATGATAAATATTGATCTTGTCTCTGAAGTATGAAAAGAACTAACTAGGAAAGGGTCAATAGAATAGACTAATAGGCAGACACAGAATTAAAGGGGTCTGCCATCTATCATACCAGGATTTTCAAGTATATGTAGAGGTTATAGATCTATAATGTTGTGTCCCGAATACTCTCACAGTTTAAAAAAAAAATTTAAAAATATTAAAAAATTGGAAAGTTAAACAAGTAAGCACAGTTACTTTGTAGATGACTCTGGGATTATACCTATAGTCATGATTAGTCTGTCAGTCATTTATGTTTTATTAGACAGAAAGTTAAATTCTTCTGAAGAGCAGAATACTTATTTTCAAAGTAAATTTTTTTCCTCCTAAAAAGAATTAGGGAGAAATGTGACAGAAGTGAAAATATGCTATACAGAAAAATATGTTGCAAATAAAAATGTATTTTCAACCAGATTCGTCTTGGGTCTGTATATTGTTTCATAGAAATATTATCCTTAAATCATCTTTATTAAATGGAACATGAGAACTAAGCCTAAATTCTCACAGGGCACTCTTCAAGAACACATACTGATTTTCTTGAAGGATCCATCTCTAGTTAGTGGATCATCTAATCTTTTAGAAAAATATAAAACCCCCCTTATGTTATTTAGGACACACATGTGATCATAAATAAGTAAAGAATTAGGGAAGTCAGGGTTTTTCGACCATTTTTAGATAAAAAAATCCTAGCTGTGAAATTTACACCTTAAGCTATAAAAATTCATTAAGATTTTAGATTACAGTTCATGTACAATTAAAATGTCATTCCTTTGTTTGGTTTTCAGGGATATTTACAGAGCATTTTGTTTTTATTGGCTTGGGTACTAGAGCAGATGAAAATGTCTGTTCTGCTGGCAGGTGTGCAAGGAGTGACTCATGTGGTTTATCCACAGTCAGAAACCAAGTCCCACACTGCCAGGCTCCGTTAGATGTTCACTGAAGAAGACAAATGCCATCACTCCATTCCCTCTCCTTCCTTCTTCTTTCCCCTTCTTTATATACTGAGCATGATGCCATATGCTCAGGAAGGGATATGAGTATGAAATATCTCTTGGGTCAGACGGGGTCAGCTGTCCTAGTTGTGTCACCCCCCAAATAGTCTTCCTAATCCCACACTTGCTCAGGCAGGAGAATGTCCAATGTAAATCAGCATAATATGATCCAAATATCACGTTTCCTCCTCTAGCATAGTTTGTTCACAGTGGTAGATGACACTGGGCTGAATCACGTGTCATTCTGTCCAAGACTCTTACACTCAGCATATCCAAGGAGTAAAAAAAAGGAAAGAGTAGGTCCAGAGGAGGCCATGAAGATGTTTAGAGGGCTGGAACACTTCACTTATGAAGACAGGCTAAGAGAGCTCAGCCTGGAGAAGAGAAAGCTTCACGGAGCAGCCTTCCATTACTTTAAGGAGCAAGAGGCCTACAAAAAACATGAAGAGGGACTTTTTACAAGGGCATGTAGTAATAGGACAAGGGGGAATGGCTTTAAGATGAAAAATAGCAGGATTAGATTAGATGTCAGGAAGAAATTCTTTACTTTGAAGGTGGTGAGGCACTGGAACAGGTTGCCCTGAGAAGCTAGGGATTCCGATCCCTGGAAATGTTCCTGATCAGGCTGGATGGAGCTTTGAGCAGCATGTCTAGAGGAAGATGTCCCTGCCCACACCAGGGTCATTGAAATAGATGATTTTTAAGTCCTTTCCAACACAAACCATTCTGTGATTCGATGAAAAAAATGTTCCACAAAACAGGTAACTTTCAAAATGTCCTTCAATTTCAAAATGTCCTTCAACTTTATTTTAGTTCATCTTGATGTAATTTTNCTCTTACACTCAGCATATCCAAGGAGTAAAAAAAAGGAAAGAGTAGGTCCAGAGGAGGCCATGAAGATGTTTAGAGGGCTGGAACACTTCACTTATGAAGACAGGCTAAGAGAGCTCAGCCTGGAGAAGAGAAAGCTTCACGGAGCAGCCTTCCATTACTTTAAGGAGCAAGAGGCCTACAAAAAACATGAAGAGGGACTTTTTACAAGGGCATGTAGTAATAGGACAAGGGGGAATGGCTTTAAGATGAAAAATAGCAGGATTAGATTAGATGTCAGGAAGAAATTCTTTACTTTGAAGGTGGTGAGGCACTGGAACAGGTTGCCCTGAGAAGCTAGGGATTCCGATCCCTGGAAATGTTCCTGATCAGGCTGGATGGAGCTTTGAGCAGCATGTCTAGAGGAAGATGTCCCTGCCCACACCAGGGTCATTGAAATAGATGATTTTTAAGTCCTTTCCAACACAAACCATTCTGTGATTCGATGAAAAAAATGTTCCACAAAACAGGTAACTTTCAAAATGTCCTTCAATTTCAAAATGTCCTTCAACTTTATTTTAGTTCATCTTGATGTAATTTTCTTTTTACCAGTATTGAGCAAGATTACTTTTATTATATTTACAGACAGGGAACATATCTTACTCAGTAACAGCTGGTCACAAAAATGAAGCAAATTCAGAAGCTTTTGTTCAGTTTCCCACCACATAGCCATGTTATTTTAAGAATTCTATTTAATGTATCTTTTATTTCCTTCTATGCAGAAAACAAAGTAAATGAAAACAAACTGCAATGTAAAGAAGATGGAATTTTTAAATTCCTTTTTTCTGTTAGTCTTCCTTTACAGTTTCAGCCTATGAAAAACTAAACAGAAAACTCCTACCAATGCTGCATTCCAGATTATTTTCTCAGGGATTAAGAGAAGTAAAAGAGATATATAGCATTGACTATAAAGTTTTTGACCAAGAAAAAACAGCCTCTTATGAAATTCATTACAACAAGGTTAAAGCCAGAATCTGTGGTAGAAAAATGTAGTATTATGTTATCTAGGTTAAAGGCACATATAAAATTTAATATCAGGAACAATCATTCACTAGTGAAAAGGAAGTTTGGATAGTTTAGATGATCTCATTTTCGTCTGAATTAGATCATCATCATCATCATCATCATGAGTGTTTACGTTTCTTATTTGATATTTAATTGTCTCTGGTCATATTTCTTTCACTTAGTGCACAGGATCATGAAAATATCAGAATAATTTGCAGTGGTGAAATCTATTGAACCAAAGGTAAAACTAGAAATTTTTTTGAGCCCATAAAAACTAGGTCTTATTGCAATATAACCTAGAATAATTTCAAATAGATTTTTTCAAATTCATAATTTAAAGGGTTCAGAAAGTGGCTTAATAAGAATATGGAAGAGAGATTCAATGGTGGTTAATAAATTTGCAAATAATAAAAGGTCATGAAATTCCTTGACCTGTAAACAACTGGGAGAATATAGGGTATAAGTGGATGAAATCTGTCATGTGTTTCCATTCATTTTTCTAAGTGTCTCTTGACTGAACACTCAAAATGGGTAGACAAAGACTAATCCAAAAAGATAAATAACAACTGCCTTTTCTCTTTTTATTTTTCTTTCTTCTTCTTCTTCTTCTTCTTCTTCTTCTTCTTCTTCTTCTTCTTCTTCTTCTTCTTCTTCTTCTTTTTTCTTCTTCTTTTTCTTTTCCCTCCTCACTCCATCTCTTTATGGTGAGTTTTATATGTAACATTTGTTTTAGTCAGGTTATCAACTTCTTTATTTGCAATGAGCTGCCAAGTTCTTACCAGATTCTGAAACTTTGCTTAAACCAAAGCTTCTTGCAACATATTAGTAGAATCGTCTGCCTCACCCTGCAGTATTTCAAATTTTCACTCAGCTGGTATATTAGATTGCTTCTTCTCCCATAGGGATTTTGCCCTGGCCCAAGCTTCTTAAGAAGCATAGCAGAGATGGAGAGTAAACAGAGCAAACTTACAGTCTGTATCACACTAGAAAGCTAAAAACCAATTTTTGGAGTAATGCTCTTATTTCAGAAGTGTCTGGGATGGTATTTTGAACCTATCACTAGTGTGACACTATTTTTTCTCTGTCCTGATCTTTAGACCAACCTACAATGTAATATTATTTTGTACTTCTTCATTAGATAAACAGGATAAACTTGAGGTGGCTCAGAACACTCTATCAGGTTGGAGGTAGTCTTGGTGGAGGTGCATCATTGCTCATAATCAAAGCTGTATAAGAGATTGATTAAATGTATCAAACCAACATGCTGATGTCATTAGTATATCTGAGGAATTCAAATACTGAATTCAAATACATTTGAGCAACAAAGAACCTATCACTGGTGTAGCTTTATGTCCTGTGTTATACAGAACATCATAGAGATGATGATAATCTAAGGTAGATATAGTCAAAAGGCTCTTCATAAATTTTTTGAATACTAGAAATATCATTGAAGCATTGACATTTCAGAAGTGGGAAGAAAATTACAATAAGCCAAAATATTGTAGAATCATGGAAATATAATTCCCTCCAGAGTTTATTCATCTTCATCTTTTCAAAATATGTTCAATAGACCCTGTCTCCTTTCACAGACACACCTCTAAAAATCTTCGTTGAAAAGTTTTTTGCAATTTCTGTGTAAATAAAATATTCCAGTGCATGTCTGTCTTTGGAATGAAAACATTTTGCGTGACAGCTAAATCATTATTGCTGAAAATTAAAATGATAAAGTATTTTTGTCACCTTCCTTTGGTTTCCTAATTTGTGTTTTACCTTTCTTAACCTACTTTGCCCCAAAGTGGTTATCAGACACTCCTTTAAGGCTTTTTCAGTATCAAAAGGCTATGCATCTCATGTCTTATTTATGACAACCTTTTTAATATACTTCCAAATTTTATCTAATATTTTTGTTAGCATCACATTGCTTATACCTCTTCAATTTTTTTAACCACAGTATGACTGCTTATACATTTAAGCACCATTTTACATTTACTTTTCTTCAGTAAGTGTAGAACATAAACTTGTCTCTACAGAATTTATTTGTATTGATATCAAACTTTCCCAGAGTCTTTCTGACCCAACGCTTCAAAACTCAAGGAGTTTAACTGGAAGGATCTTGTTATAGGCTCAATGGTAGACCATGTTTTAGGGATTGACCCTGCTTTAGCAATGCCTTCAGTAAAGATGGCATAATGCTCAATAGGAAGAAGGATGTGGTCAGGGACACCTACTTCAGTACATTCTGGAATAACAGTGTTTGCCAAATCCTATAACATTTGGACTACTTGACTCGTTTCCATTTCAACACACTTGTTTTCTACGCAATCTTTTCCTGAATGCTAATTATCATTTTGAGCACTTTTATTAATTTTCAATTAGACCTCACTCACTTTATTGTTACTTCAATTAATACTATCTTGTAAGCATTGTCTATTTCCAATGGGTCGTAAGTATTAGTATTAATTGAATATTAAGCTGATAATGCATTATTCATTACATCCTGTCAACAACTATATCTTGCATATGTATATTCTTTTTTACTATCTAGGAAATGTGTACAAGTGCAAGGTAAGTTCAGAAACATTGTCTTTTTAAATTAAAAAATATTAACTAAACATAGAATTGTTTACAGTTTACATATCGGAACGGATTTTCAATAGGCATTGGACAAAGTATTTTAGATAGGTGTTTTATATGTTTTGTTTGTTTGTTATTGTTACTGCCAATTTATGTTTCACTCTAGTAATGCACGTGAAAGTTATCTAAGTTTAAATAGTGTATTTTCTATTATTCTGCAGTTAGTATAAAAAAACATACAGCTTGATTCCATGACCTTTTGTGGAAATATGACATATTTTTTCCTTTTTTTTTTTTTAGGAGAATCTACATGTGGTAAGGATATGAGAAGAAAAACACCAACTATCTCTTGCTTTACCTCATGAGGATTTCTAAACATTATTTATTGTTAAGCCAGCAGTCTGAGTCTGATTCCAGACTTCAAAATCAAGGACATTAAAACCATAGGCTTTCTTTCATCACCTACGGTTGAGTCAATAGCAAAACCTCGAGCTTTCAAGAGAGAAAAATAATTCTGAGCCCGCTCAAAAGTCACAGCTGCATCAGTTTCTACTAGTTTTTTTCAAATGACGTCTGAAGGACTCTTAACAAGGCAATAGTCCAGTCTCATCAAAATTTGGTCTCAGATTTGATATTTTTCTCACGGGATAAAGAGCTGACAATTCAATCAATCTTTGTATTTGTTCACTGGCCTCCTCCATTTACATATTTGCCTCTATCAAGCCAATTTTTTGTTAGTGCACACAGTAGCATGCATTACTGTGCCACCATAGGAAAGATACAGAGGGACAGGTAGTAGCTCAAGTACTGCTAGAAAAAAAAACCAGAATGCTAATAAGGACAATATGAATTATAATGAATTCCTCAAAGTTCATACTGAAACTGTTCTGTAGACTGGGAGAACCATCCTCCTGCCTTCAATTAGCCCAGCCAAATCCAATCTCAGAGAATTATAGAGAGATTTATATTGCTTCATCAATCCTGGATGCTGACACTCTGCAACAGAACTGGGGGCTTAATGCAGATGGGAGTTTTCATCTTCTTGAACATCATGGGTCCATTCTATTTATATCCAGTTAGCAATGACTCACTCACATTTCCAGAGCTCAGAACATTCATTAATCAAGATACATGGAATCCTTGGAAGACCCACAGTCTAAAAGTTACAAGTCTATCTTCTGGTTATTAGGAGAGAGTCGTGCATAACTAGGATCCCTCCTGAAAATAAAAGGATACAATTTTCTGTTAAATACTCAGCTGTCCAGCTGAAATGAAAAACACCTGCCTTTGAACATTTTAACTGTAGACAGCTACTACCCACAAGTAAAGTTTTAGTTTCTTATAAATATGCAAAGTATTAAGCTAGATTTAACATTACATATCTATATAATTAAAGCTAACATTCTGTCCACAGTGTTATCTCAATTTGCACCAGGACAAAACATTAAAACCAACTCAGCAGCACTTACGGTTTAATGTTTTACAAGTAGTCCTTATATAGCAAAGTCTCAATCATATTTAATGTTATTTACCATGCACAATGCTTTGAAAAGCTCCATCTGGTCTGGTATGCAGCAGAGCATTTCTTCAACAATAGGGGATACAAGAGATTTGTGAAAGCTGCTGTCAGATCACTTTCTGGACCAGAATTTAGTTGAATTCCTTGTCTCAGTTTTATTTTCACTGACTTCAGTGTCTGGGGATCAAATCAAATGCTCTCTATGGTTTTGAAATAAATACTGGGACTGATATTATCATCCTCTATCATGACAGAAGCTTTCAATAGAAATAATAAAAAAATTTAGAAGATAGACTATTTTCAAGATCTATTCACAATTAAAAACCATGTTACTGCAATGTATTTCTTTACTTCTTCAAGCACAAGGTTCATTTCATTAGTTTTGTCTTACTTAAATTAATAGAAACAGATTCAAAAATAACAAATAATAAAAAAATCCACCTCCAAGAAAAAAAGCCCTATGCTTGTGAGATTGAAAATCTAAACATTGTGCAGGTGTTAGCTGTAACATTAACTGCAAGACCAGAAAGTCTTAAGTCCTACAGCATTGAATGTAATCTATAGTTATGTAAAGAGTTATGTTCTTGTCCATTTATACAAATTTCTTTGGTAGTTATGAGATAACAGATTGTTCTTGGCATATCTAGTGCTCTGTATCTAATGTATATACTATTTAGATTTACTCCAACCAATTAAAACTTTACCTTCAACAACAGTCAACACAATCATCAGTCCAGGCATAGTTCTAATAGTCCATTTTAGAGAGTAGGAAGAAAACCAGGTTAATCCTGTCTTGTTCTTTCACTCCATAGTTACACATTTTGCATTCAGTATATGGTTATTTCATCTAGATATTTTCCTAGTTTGCATATAAAAACTGAACTGTGAAAGACTTTTGAAAGTTAAGATATATCTGCTGCTTCTCCTGTATTCACAAGGCAATTAATCTGTCATAAAAGAAACTGTGATTCATTTGTTAGTGGTTTGTTGAGCTCTCCTGTGAAAAGTGCTTTGTTTTGCACAAGCAATTTGAAGTTAAAACAAGATTTTTGCTTTGGATCTTTGCCTTGGTGGTCAGCTGGGGCACTTGATGTATCAGTCGTTAAATGAAAAATGTACCAAAAATAATTGATGAAAAAAATTGTCTGGAATCCCACATTCTGTCCTAATCACAATAGTAAAGATTTCTGTTCTTTGTCTTTGGCCCAATGAATTATTATTCATTTTAGCCCAGATGGAATTGCATAAAAAGGAGAAAACTACAAGTCCCGATTCCCGTTTATTCTACAATCTCAGTCTGCTTTTACCCTCAAAGTCTACAGATTTTTGTTTTGGGCAGTCTTCTGAGAACTGTGAAATTCAGTGCAAAAATGTGCATGTGATGAGATAAAGATTGGGAAGGTTGTCTGTCAGAAACAGAACCTGTAAAAGTTGACTTTGAAAATACAAGGATTACCCTTTATGCCTTTTATGTCTTAAGGTAACAATTTAACCACCACTCTCTGCTTTTAACTACATCAACAGAAGAAAGTAGTGTCTCCTAGCATTTAGTTTGGTATGCAGGAAGTAGTTACAGGATGTAAATTAAGATATTTATATTCATCATCTATTTATAAAGTCTACTGATGTCTACAGTTGTCAATTACTGTTTATTGTGAATCTCATTCTGAAAAATGAATCTCTCCAAGCACAAATTGTTTGGAAAGTGGGCACTTAATGTACCACGGAAGATGCTGAAATCATAGTCATTAGACAATGTACATTATGTTCCTTAAAGCTTCTACTGGAACTATACTTTGGTCTGTGCACCTTTTAGAGTTGCAAGTCTCCTTGGATGAATTAGTGCATGTGCAATAGACACGCGTCAAAGAAAGTTCCCGGAATGTGAAAATGGTGCCTCATTAAGATACACTAATTTATTTGCATTTAAAATTAAAAGTTTGACTTTTCTTCTAAAATTTTGTTTCTCTTTAGAAAAGTAATTAACATCTTAAAATCAATACCAAATAAGAATTCATTTAAGTGTACTCTTGAGATTCATTGCAGATGGATTAAAGATTATCTGTTTTTGCACTCTGTCTGCACACCTAAATAATCACCCAAGTGTCTTTTGGCCTTTCTTGATTTTAATGCCTCCCTGTCAAATAAATGATCGTTTCAAGTCTTTTTGCAGAAAATTTATCTCATTTGCCTTGTTATTAATAGTTCTTATTATGTTTTTGTAATCCCTAAGGAAAAACTCAGACTAGTAAAATTATTTGCTTGTCAACAAAATGCTCTTCAAACTACCAGCAGTTTTTCATGTTTCATAATGAACTGCTCAACACTGAATAGCACCACAAAGAAGTAGGCATTAAAAATTACAGCTGTGATGCAGGGCTTTTTCTGTCACGTATAAAAATATTTGGTGTAACACAGTATAGGGTAACTAATTCTCAAATACCACATTCTTTCATGTTTCCTTTTCGCTCTCCATCTCCTAACAGTCTATACCCTACTCTCCTGCCTTAGATACTTTTATTACATGTTATTTTTTTTTATTTTAATCATATTTTAAAATCAATGCACTAATTGTTTTTAGAAGAATTTAAAATCTTTGATATGTTAAAGTTTTGTGCCCAGCTAAATGGAAAACACTGTGCAGAATACAAAATAAGTGCATATTTCATCTGTTGAAATGTAAAGGTCTCTAATCTGATTGTTTATATTTGAGGTGGTTATCAAAACTTCTTCTGCACTGTGTAACTAGAAAAAAAGCACTTCTGTAAGATTCATGGCACTTTAAAGGACACTTCTCCCATACATCTGATAAATCACACTCTGGAAATGCCTAACTTTCTCCACCAATTACTGAGAGGGCCTAGTGCAATTTACATAGAATGGATGTCCAATGACAGATATGCACAAGTGGTCAGATGCATCCTCTCCTATAAATCTGATTTTGCCATAACTGACTCAGAGGTAGAAAAATATATGCTTTGTTGGTTGAATGGTTTTCTATAGTACTCCTCTCCATATATAATATTGTAAATAAATACTGTATTAAAAATAGGCAGAGTACAACTCTGTAAACTGAAATATGCCTTCCTGAATTCTGCTGTAATACAGAATGCAGCAGGAAAATATGTCCTTCTTGGGGGGAATTTTTTTTAATGTACCTGTTTGTGATAAGGCTATTGGGTAGAAGCAAGCAGTTGATGAGTTATCATCCTCTGCTTCAATGCATGTCAATATATTTGAAATAGATCACTGTATAGCAAAATAAATTAGTAGGGATGTTGCAAATGTGTGCCTGGCTAGCACAGAAACTCACATGTGTATTGGTTTGTCATTAAACGTTCTGCTCCCGTGGTGTTAGATGGAAAAGGAGGAGGGGTTGTTTTTGTTGTTTTTTTTTTTTTAATATTAAAGTCTGATATATATGACTATGATATATAGTCAACTGTAAATTATCCTAGAGTGAGCTAGAAAAGCCAGAGAGGACAGTCAACTTGGGTTCAAGCTGAAGTATCACTCCACACAAAGCAGGTAGAAGTGCAGGACTTTGAGTACTTCGTTTAGGTAGTACAGACTCTCAGAAAAAATAACCTTTATGAGATCTTGCTTTTCTTCAAATAAATTAATTTCTTCATCTGCAGAACATATCCATAGACAGATTATGAAGATTCCCGAGTGATTTAGTTCACATCCAGCAGTTCCAGAGCATTGTCATATAGAAAACACTGTCTCCATTTCCATAATGGGATATCAGATAAATTTTTCAATGCCATGAAATCTTAAGCACTTTCTCTGGCACAGCATGCCTCTTCATCCATGCTGCGAAAAGGCTTTCTTACCAAAGAAGAAGAGTTTTGTCTGTTTTGGTGTCTGGAAGAAGGGTGTGATTTGCATCCAGCTCCTGAACCACACTAGTACCTGTCTGGAGAGAGCTCACTGAAACAGACTGCATATCTAAATGTATGCATGTTTACCTGCTGCTGTAGAAATAGCTCCACATATAAGATTGAGACATATGGGCCCTTGGCAACCAAGTGCTTCTGGGGGCATGCAACTGGTCAATACTGAATTCATGCTAATAAGCAATATAAAAACCATTACGTGACTATTGCAGGGAGTCTTAAAAAGAATGCCAGACCCGAAAGGTACAATTTACTGCTAAACTGCTGTAATGAAAGTGAATTGCAACTAGTACACAAGGGAAGAAGGTATAAAAGACTTTCATGAAACAATCTACAAAACAGTTCAGAGAACATAATGGAACAGTCTATACTTAAGCTGAGCAAGACGCATACTTACAGGCCATGTCTGAAAATTTAAAGGGGAATTAAAAAAAATATATAAAAGGGAGAGGAGAGTCTTAAGAAAGTAAAGGAGAAATAATTTGTACATTTCCAAGCATTCCAACAGGTGCCATTGAAATTCAGCCAATATTTCACTGTTTAGAGACCCAGTCAATTTCTAATCACATGTACTTAAAATATTCTTTAAGATAAAGGAAGTGAATAATGCCATCTTGATTCATGAGATGATTTTTAATCAGCCAGTGTAACTGCTGTAGTAAGCACAGTGAGCCTGGCTTGCCCTCGCACTGATAGCACTTCTACCTTATCAGTGCAGTTCCTTTGGGTTTAAACCAAATGGAACTCTAGACTATATGGTATTACAGACCATAAAATATATTGTGTCATTAAAATATTAATTCAAATGTTGGAAACATATCACTCAATTTCTCGCAGCTCTTATTTCTGCAGAAAATACTGAGGGAGAAATGTCACACATCATAGTAAAATATTACTGAACAGGAAGTAGAGGTCCTGGGCTGCAGTATTATTATGTACTTTTTTATCAATATCTCCTTACAATAAACCTCTTAGTTTTAGAAATTTAAAATAGTCTGATATCAGTGGTAACAACAGTAAAATATGACAGATCACACAAAGAATGCTGATTTCCTGTCTTAAAAACAATAAAGAAGAACTCTGAACTATTAATCTTCAGCAGACAAATTATCCTTTATTTGGCCCCTTGTGAATCAAGGGGGTGGGACGGTTTGGAACTGTGGAATTGGCAAAATGAAAACTATTCATGCACCATTGACAGAGCAACAGTGGGGTGAGGAAAATTTCTCTTCTGCAGATTTATATGCTAAAGGCAAAATCCTGAATCAGAAAAGAGGGGCAAATACTTCAGATTATTACAGCAAAATTAAACTAAACTAATGCACCAGAGACATCATCTGCCTAATTACCTTAAATCTGATTTGAGTAGTTTATTTCATTTAACTGCCTAAAGGATATTCGTATACTTTTGAACTACTTGGTCTGGGTCCATTTTATAGTCAATAGAGAGGAACAGATATACTCAGTCAGAACTGAGTGGACCTAGTTTAGATGTTAACTGTAGACTAAGACGAAACATAACAGAAAGCAGAATCACAGTCACTGAATGGCTGAGGTTGAGAGGGGCCTCAGGAGGCCATCTAGTGCACCCCCTCTGATAAAGCAGTTTCACCCAGAGCAGGTTGCATAGGAACATCTCCAGGCAGATTTTGAGTAGCTCCGGAGAAGAGACTCCACAACCTCTCTGGGCAGCCTGTTACAGTTTTTGGTCATCCTCACAGTAAAAAAGTTTTTGTCATGTTCAGATGGATATTCCAGTGTTCCAGCTTTGCCCTTTGACCATTTTCCTGTCACTGGCCACCACTGAAAAAGAATCTGGTCCAGCTCCCTCAGATTCTCCTCATAAGAAAGATGCTCCTGTCCCATCATCATCTTCATAGATCCCCACTGGGCCCACTCTTGTAGTTCCTTGTCTGTCTTGAGCTGAGGGGCCCAAAAGTGGACACAGCATTCCAGATGTGGCCTCACCAGGGTAGAGCAGAGGGGCAGGATCACCCCCCTCTATCTTCTGTCAATGCTTTTCCTCAGGATACTGCTTGGCCTTTCTGGCCACAAGGCACACTCCTGGCTCCTGGTTAACCTCTAGTCCACCAGGCCTTCAGGTCCTCCTCCTTTCCTCTGCAAAATGCAAAGGTTGTCTATACAGGCTATTCAGATATAGGAGAGTACGTTTAGTCAGATTACTACACTGTTTGAAGGAGTCCATCTAAAACAAAATAACTGAAAGGATATTACTCACACTTGCCTTCATACAAGAAGGCAAGAAACAAAAGCTGGTGGCATTTTTCTACTATATGTTTGAGAAGAACATAGAACAATGACATTTTCTCACTTAAGTTTTATTTGAATGTTAGTTTAATGAGAGTAAAATAAAACAGTAATGCCATATGCATATGATATAGATACCTAAATTTCCTAAGGAAATGTCTTTACTTTGCTGAGGACATGTATTTACTTTTGTTTGTGTGTTTACTTTGATGTACACAACTGTACATAATTTCCTAGATAAAATTTTCCATTTTATCTAGGACAAAAATTGTTCAAAGTTCACTAAAAAATACCTTTTCCCCTCTATTTCTTTTGAAAGATTTTATCTAGGAGGTTTAATCATCTGTCACTACAAGGAAAAAATGCTACTACGGAAATATTGTTAAATTTAATTCCCACTGCAGCACTTTACTGAAACTTATTGGTCTTAGATAGGTGCTAGTTTGAAATCTGAAATTGGATTCTGGAATAAATAATCAAAATGCAGTTCTCTTATTATTGTCTGAGTTGTGCTCAGAATCTAAGATGAAGATATCTTTATTAGATTTGGAGGAATAGAGAGTCTTTTGATTAATGCTCAGATGAAAAGAGCATTTGAAAATATGGGAGTGACAAGGTCACTTGTGCTATACTTATTGAATAGCCCATCTGGGTAATGGGAGGAAATGTTTCTGTGGGCTATCTACAAAGTATTCTCAGTGCCAAACTACATTAGATGTAATAATGGATAGTAAGGGAGGGCAAAATTTGTCAAGAAAATGAGGCAGGTCTGGACAGAAACCAAAAGTCAAGATACAAGCACTATAATTAAAAAAATGATTTATTTTACAAATTCTATTTTTAAGAACCTTTGACAAGACCTGCTTGAAACAAGATCTTTTCAAACAAGGACCTAACCTGAACAGCTATAGTTTTTATATGGAGTGGGAAAACTATAAGAAGGAACTAAATTATTCTATTTCTGCCTTGTTACTCTCTTCTCTCAAGCACTCCTCTCCCCACACCCCCCACCCCCACCCTGCCAGTATCTATTAAACATTGTCTTTGAAAAACCAAAAACATATATCTTGGTTCCCTCCTATAGAAATCTTACTTAGATGGGAATGACTTACTTTTAAAGGTTTGGGAGGTTTTCAGAATAAGATCAGAATGTGTATGATAGTAGTGTTTTTTCAGCAAACAGATGAGATTTTGAACATTTAATCAACTCTCAGAGAAAGAAAATGTCTCTCTGTGTGGTATTTTTAAAAATATTTTGTTCATGACTGAAGTTTTAGTTTCATGACTGAACTTTTAAAACTTTATTGTAGAATAACTTTTTCTGGGGTTCTCAAGTGTTATGACCTCACAAGAGTCATCCATTTCACCATTGAAGAAGGTTTACACAGCACAGGTTGATTTTCAGCTTCTTTTTTTTTTCATATTTACTAGATAACATCCATAAATACTCAAGTGGAATTAAAAAAAAAAGTGAAAGGCAAATTAAAAAGTCTTCAGAATTCACACGAAGTCTAATACAATTTGATCAAATTGCCCACAGTTGACTTCTGTAGTTCCTCCATAATAATCCAGCTGCTGCAGGCCACCCAAATACGAATTATGTAGCACAGCAGTAGAACAAACATGGTTATTGACAGAAGCTATGTTTGTATGTCAAATCCACAGAATTTAAACATAGTAAGAATGTGAGAAGAATGACTATTTTGAGGGATTACACTACTAATAACCATCTAAAAGAGATATATAGTTTTGTGATGTGAAATAAACACAGAGAGACCATGAAAGAAAAGTTAATGGGGAAAATGATCCCTGGTCTCTGCTGAAATGCTTCCTTGTGTCTTCCTGTGGAGTACATGGGTTTCCAGAGCACTAAATATCTTCTCTTCTGTATGGCATATTAATATTTCAGGAGAATCTTTGCTTCAGCTGCTTTATCCAGACAATATATTAATCCAAATTCATACCTGACATAAATCTTGAATTGAGTTTCACCAGATTTCATTTTACCTCACAAAATTCCCCTATCTTTTACTACATTCTGAATCATCCTTAGCTATATTAGAAAAAAAATTAAATAGATGATGTTCAAAAGAAGAAAAAAATAGGGTAATTGGATAGTATTTAATGAAATACTTTAGAGAAACTTGCTGAATTTATTTCTCTAAATTGGTTTACAGCAAATCTGCTGGCCACTAGAGAGTTATATTCACTCAGTTTTTCACCAGAAAAAAAGGGAATGTTAAATGCATGTCACCATAAGTCACAGATTTTATAATGACCCTAAATTGTTATTACACTAAAACATTTGTGAAATCCTGACATTCTGTTGGGAAAAATATGCTGAGTGATATTTAAGCTTACCTCTGAACCTTCTTAGAAGGCCATTGTCAGTATGCTTTAGGTTATAAAATAAAACATATAGGCTACAAAGTGCAAAAAAACTCAGAAGTGCCTGTTATGGGTGTGATTTTCCTAGAGTTTTGTCTAATCCATACAAAAAAGTTAATTTAACTTCTAGTGTTAAATTATTTTTATATTAGAAAACCACAACAACCTCTTGTTTAGTGATTTCAACTACTTACTCCCAATATATAATTTGTGTAGTGTTTGGGAGTTTTTTTCTTATGTAGTAATTAAATTTGAGTTATATCAAAAGATTAATCCTACTAATTGGGTGATGATTTTATTCTCCATTATTTGAAGATACAAAAAAGGCAAAGTTTGTATTTGATATGCAGCTTCATTTACCTCTGTATGCATTTTAACAGCTAAATGAAGCTCTATGCCTCACTGAAGAACTTTGACCATACCCACCATCCAAGGAGCTTAGACCAACAGCAAGACAGAGAAATGGAGTAAAAACCTCACATTATTTGCCAGGAGGTAAAAGGTACACATGGAAATAATTAGAAGATATTCAAAAGGATTTTACTTTCAACTTAGAATATTACTGTGTATAATATATAGGTTAATTTTTAACTTAAACAAAAAATCTCACTAGTCTGATATAATACACATAATAATAATCTGTCAGAGTGCTTTCAACTATGTATCAGTTTTCTTGTAGATGATTTTCACCACAAATACAATAGGTATATCTTGTATTTCAAGGTTATATATTGTCAGTAACTGTTGTGAAAGGGTAAATGTATGGTAAACCTAAATAAAAAATTATTATCCTAAGCATAAAAAATAACATATTTAGAAATTCCATTGAAAACATGATTCTTTTGCACTACATTAGATTTCTAACAAGTACTTTCTTTTCTCAGAATATTTATATAAGAGATACTGAAGCTGGTAACTAAGTCTATAAGACTGCAGAAGCAATTTATATATTTTAAAGATCTTTTGCTGAAATAAGAAGATCCAAAAGGGACATTGCTATATTTGAATTGTAAATGTCTTAACTGTTCCTTGCTGGTTCCAGGGATTATATAAAGAGCTAGACAGTCAAGTTCCTTAAGAACTGAAACAGGTGACTTAGGCACTTAATTTCATTAAACAAGAACTCAGACTCTGAAACACTCTCTCACTAATCTTTTTTTATTTTATTTCTGGTGAAAAGGGCAGATTTGCTCTTTTCTTTGAAGAGAGAGCATGAAAGAGGCTCCACGTAGCTGCTGTCCAGCCCCTGAGGACAGCAATGGGCATGACTGTCCCTGTCCAGCCTCTTTGGTGTCTTCCTCCACCCTCCCACAGCCCAGGACTGCATCTCCTGTACTTATATTTCCTGTTTGCCTCAGAAGTGATTTCCATGTAAAGGTCACACATCATGATTTCCTGTTTTTATCTTTTTGAAAACGACTTTATGGAATTCAACAGGAAAATTAACTAGTTTTGCAGCACCATATTATACAATTAGCAGTTCCCTACATCTACTGCATTTTCAATACTGACAGCCTTTTATAAAAGCTTTTATCTTTCAATCTGCAAAGAGCAAATGCTTTTGCAGGGAAATTTAGTGTGAGTCAAATAGATGGCTGAAATAACAAGGAGAAAATAACAGTACAGTATGCAAAACACTGTCAACTATTTCTGTGAAATGCTGAATTTTAATTACTATAACTAATTAAAATACTGCTACATTTCTCTCACATTACAAATGTACACTGGGCTAATGTGGATTAAGATAAAGTGCTACAAGGAAACAGCAGCAAAAATAGGACACAGTCTCATATTTATAGAGAGAAACAGAGAACTTTTCCCTAATCTTAGCTTTTGGCATCCTTTTAAATGTCACGTCTTTAACTGAGTGACTAGCTCCATTTATAGTGAACTACTAGTACTTCAATGAATCCAGGAGTCAGATGAACTCTTGTTTTGTGATAAATAAACATTTACTTAATAGCAATCTCTTTGAACTGTGCTATGAAACATGGTTTATTGCATCATCACATTGCACCCTCTTCCCTCCCTCAAATCTATAACTTAAAATTACTGCTATGTTTTATACATTAGTTCTGTTTTAAGGGTCATTCACTGCTAGATAATAAAATATCTCTACTAAAACAAATATCTTGTTGCTCTTGATAATCTCTTCAAAAGAGTAAGAAATCACTGTTACAAAAAATATTGTCTTGCTTTCCAAAATTTTTATAAGTAATGTTTTGCTGTGCTTTCTCATTTCCTGAAGCTTTCCTCTGTTTGGAAACAAACCAGATTTTGGGTTTGGATATTGTTTACATATTTAGAAATGTCACTCTTTCAGTTGTGTACTTTCATCACTTATTAAAAGTTGCATACTCTATGTCAGTCTCATTCTAGTAGAATTAATATAAGTTTCGTGGAATGATTTTTCTTCAGGTACACTAAATTCTTAAAGAATAGTATAGACTACTATATCTGTGAATTTCCTAGTTTGGAATTTGACCTTCAGGACTTTACTAATTCAAGATATTACTGCATGTGTACTTTTGACATGAGCATAATCTTTTAAATTAATGAAATAAGGTGGATTTTCTAGATTCTGTGTCAGTTTAGAACTACCTGGAAGGAAACATATTGCTTTTTAGGTAGTCAAAGAGAAGGCAGACATCCAAACATCTATCTTCAAGACATCAAAACAATAAAAAAAAAAATTATTTCATATTTTTATTTTCAATCATAACTTTCCTGCACTTTAAATTATAGTTATGAGGAATCTTAAATGCAGGGTGGTCTTACAAGCTTGATGCCTAGATTTTACTCATGTTCTTATGATGGTTCAATACTGGAAGACAGTAATCCAGCTTTTAAGTTCTGTGGGGAATCTGTTCCATTAAGTATGGTTAATCTCAAACAGAATATATTCAGAAAAGACATCATGGCCATGTTTCCTTTCATTAAGAGTACAACAACTAATTGGTAACATTGTTAATGGGGAAGTTGGAACTGAGCTATAGCATAGCAGATATTTATTTGGCAAAGACCTTCTAAACAGAACAGTGAATTATGTACCAGGTTAGAATGTGGTGCTATATGCATTCTACTCCTCATTGCCAAGAGTTCTCTACTCCTAAGGCTAAAAAAACTTTAAAGTGTATGGCTGCTTTACAATTCTTTGCTTTAGAGGGGCTGCTGTACGCACAAGAATGAAAACCTATGATACAACAAAAGAACCAATAAAAAATATCTCATTATCCTAGCCATGGTACGAGAAGGTCTGTATTCAAAGGGTTGCTTTTATGTTGCCCACTTAAGAAGCCCTGGACAACACACATGGTAGTTCTGGGAGATGGGAAGATCTAGATCAAGTATCTGACTTCCTCGGTAAGAACTCCGCACAGACTGATGTCTAAGACCACAATGTAGGGAAAAAAACACAACCCAAGGTAAGAGATGGAGTCTGGCCTTCACAAAGCTGGGAGCACAAGGGAATTTTTAAACTCAGATTCCCTAGATTTTGGAAAAACAACTAAGTTTGTTTTCTTCCACTGAAAGTCTATTTCTATTGAAGGGAAGCAAACTCTTCCAGCTCTTGTAGAGATGAAAAAATTTATTCAAACAGATCAATGAAGTACTGCAAATCACTTTGGAAGAGGGCAGAAAAATGGTGAAACATAAAACATCTGAGATGTAGTTATATCTTCAGAATGACTCTTGTATATATGTAGGTCTTACTACTGGCAAAAAAAATTTTGTATAATTTCTTCCTCCATAGTGATGAATAATCAAATTCTAAAGCTGTTTGGGTCATCATCTGATAGGTGAGTCTGGACATGCTTCAGAATTAATAATTTTCCTCTTTATGTATTATTCTTGTGTGATAAAAAAATTGATGAAATCTAGAAAGGTTTGTCAGCATGTTGTGGTCTCAACAGCATAACAATTTTAATTTTATTGTGGAGCACAGAAAGAAAAAGTCATTGCCTTTTCATGAATTGATATCTAGAGCTATCAGAGACAGCTACAGAACCCTTTTTTCCAAGTGCTTATGCAGTGCACATGTCCTTTTGACATGTTTGATACAATTAACAGAAGAATTTTGGGGGTTCTAAGACCTTCAATACTACTTTTAATTACTAAAAATTTTAAGGGTGTGAATAACTTAGAGGTCTCACCAATGTACTCTTAACAAGGACATGATAACATGAGGAAATGTACATGATGGTAGATTGGCACAATTCTAGACGTTTTGCTTTCTCTGAAAGTTGTTTTAAACTCATTATAGGACTTTTTTTAAGGATAGAAAGTTCACAAGCATTGGACTAGATTTGTGCCATTTAAAGCACCCCACCAAGGTCCTTCAAAAGCCCAGGTTTGCTGAACACAATGTGCATAGACTAATATTTCACCAATCTCACAGCCCTTTCTCTGCAGGATTTTGGGACTTTTTGTCCTATAGATAGCTTCACTTGCAAGGAATCTACCTGGAACACATCCACAATTCTACAATCTTGATTCCTCATCCTGTATCATTACTGCTATCTGCTCCTCAAAAGTTATGAGAGTCTCTCCCTGAAGAACAAAAATTGCAGTGTGGATTTTTGCAGTCTGCAACGTATGAGATGAGTGAAGGGAGGTCATTCCCTTAGCCTAAGGTAAGTGAAACAGACATTCCCTAAGACTGACTTCAAAGGTTCAGTAGAAAAAGATTCTGAATGTCACTGGTTGGATTTACAATTTTCTATGATTTCCCCCTACTATAAATATAGGCTTCTTTTTTCCCCTGTCATTTCAGCAAGCATAGCCTGAGGTCACATTTTCTTCTCATTCCATCTGTCAAGTATATGGGACCACAATCTCTGCTTACTGAAGTTTTCCAGCAGAGGAATATTATTTGATGATTTCTGATTTATGCTATTAGAGTGTTACACTACAGTTTGAGGTCCGCTACATTAAATGGTGACCACATGTATATTTTTTCCACTGCTGGCATTTAACCATGCCCAGGAAAAACCTCAAGTTGTCTGTAGAATCAAAAGGACAATTTAGTTCTTACAACTGGCATTCATGAAGGAAAGCAAAAAATTAAAAAAAGGGAAAGGAAAAGGAAGGCTGAGAAAATGAGATCATGAAAGACTGAAGTCACCGAGAAAGAACCCCAAGATGTAAGTTTTATAGGCAAATTCCAGACCAGAACACTGTCTTAAGGAAAAAGTCAATAACCAAGATGTCTTATAAAAATGAGAAAAATATTTTCCTTTCTGCCTTTGATTTTCTGTGACTAGCCTAATGTTTCTTTCCTACAGTTCTCTTCCTATTGTAACTTCTATTTCTTAATCAAACTGGGAAAATAAATCTGTTAAGAACAGAACTCTGAATCAAGAAGGTTTCCAAACAGCTTAAATGATATTTAATTACTGGTATTCTATGAATATTATGGTGCTTTCAAAGAACTGGCTTGTGACATCCTTCGTAGGAGAGCAGGGCTAGAAGGAATGCAACCTGTAATATTCTGGGAGATAGGGACGAAGTAGTTTTGTGTCCTACTCTCTCCCATGAGGGTGTCTCAGAGGGTTCCTGAGCTGGATCAGATGAAGTTACATCTCTACAGTCCTGTAATCAAAATAAGGCAAATTACTGTGACTGGACCCCGTCTCTCCCTCATATCAAAGTGGCAAAAGGATGCTTTACACTGTGTTAACCAAGCAGCATTTGCATCCATTTAAAATATAAGCAGCTGATAGTATCCATCAGCACTCAGATCAAAGGGTTATTATTGAGAAATGTCTGCATGCTCCCAAAAATAAAGAGAAGAAGACTGCAGGTGAAAAAAAGCGGTGAGACCTCTGATGGTGGATTTGGCTGTGTGCAATACTGTTCAGAAAATGCTGTGCCTGCTGTTTTTATAATAAGATGACCTTTTCCACTTCAAAGACGCAGCCATCACAACCATTAGTAAAGCACTAATGAATAGTCCCCTATTCAAACAACAGCAGCAAAGCAGGAATCTCATATATCCTATGTCCCTTTCACTTCACTGAAGTGTGAACTCTGAAACCTCATTGGAAACAGAACATTTAGATGAGAGGAATTGCAGGAATGTCACACAGAATAATTTCTGCTACAATTTTCAGTTTTCTGGCTTTTTTTGTTGGAGTTTTTGGCGGGGGGGGGGGGGGTTGGGGGGTTTTGTTTGGTTTNGGGGGGGGTGGTTGGTGGGTTTGGTTTGGTTTTAGTTGGTTTTGGGTTTTTTTTCAAATTATGAATATGCTTGACACATCTGCGCACAATACTATTTGTGCTCTTACTGTGCCTAGGAGCTATGATCTAGGTTAAGGACTCACTAATATTCAGCTATGAAGATAAATGGCCTTGACTGATCTTGTGCTACCATTTCTAATGTCATGACCCTCTTCTGTCAGACCTTGCCATTCCTGAGGGGTATGAACCATCAATAGGTGATATTAGATATCTGCTCAAAAGTGATAATGACTTGAAATGCTACATTATTCAGACTTCCACTTTTCTATGACATGGGACAGAAGACTCTGTAGCCAGATTTTAGAGATGGACATTATATTCTTACTTCAGTTGATAAAAGTAGGGTAGTTTGTGTAAAGTCTGTTCAGCCAGAAATTGCTTTGGATTTATCTGTGTATAGAAAAGCTTTTCCCTAATACTGAAGTCCTGCGTAAAACAGGCTACAGAAAAACTCTCCTGTTGGAATTTTCACTATTGGTAAAGAAGAGCCTATAGTAAAACATCTGTGTAATATGAACTGAATGTTTGTAGGCTCTGAGGTTTTCTTCAAAAACACTTATTCTTTTAATGAGATAATTCTTAAACTGAAAAATTACCCACCTGAGTAAGTCTGTTTGTGTAAGCATATCATTACACCTTGGAAAGAAAATAGGAGGTGAGAATGAAAAGTATATCTTCCAGGGCTATGAAGTGTTTCAAGAAACCAAGATATGCTCACACTATAGTTAGGTAACTACTTTAGGAAAGCCACAACTTGTAGCAGCCTGTTGCTCACTTCTGCCCAAAATGTTGTGCTGATCCCAAAAGAAATCCAGCTGATCATGCAGGAGCAGACATGCCTGTGTTTCACATATGGAAATTTTCCAGAGTTTGGTTTATGGCTTGGTTTCTTGAATGTAAACCATTTATTCCTGCAAAAAAATTTCAGACATCAATAATGCACAATAGTGCATATACTGGTTTTTAACCTGTTAGAATAGATTCAGAAAAATTTTGTACACTTAATGATACCAAAAAAAAAAAAAATCTGGTTAAGAATTTGGAAGCATCAATCCAGCTGAGATCACAGATTTTCATAGGTGTCAGTGAAAAATCTGGACCCTTTTATTTTTAAGCATTTATGTATATATTCAGCTCAAATTTTAGTATATACTTTAGTACTAAACTGCCAATAATTCAAATGAGAATCAAGAACCTAATTACTTATGAGAGAACTAAATTTCTGATTTGTTTTTGAATATAAATCAGAAATATTTGTAGCATAATGTAATATAATAGATTATAATATATATTTTGTATAATAGTAGGTACTCTTCACATTTTTACACAGATTGGTGTGCTATAACATGTGCATGAAGATTTGAAAGTATTCTGAAGCTCAGAGGAAATTATTCATCTTTTAACAGCTTAGTTACATCAATTCCTTCATTTTATTGATGCTATGTTCTTCTTCACTCTATCAGCTTTTTATCTCATTTCTAGTACAACTGATATCAGAAGTAACTATTCTAGTCTACTGTTTTTTAATTTGCCTATAAATTAAGCTGTGAAATGGATTTTAAAATTTTTGATTAAAAGCACTAAAGAATGTTTCCAGAAGGAGACAACTGTGCTAAGCTTCCTTCCATAAAGAAGTTTTATAAGTAGGTCATAAACCCCTGAAATTAAGTCAGAAATGCTGACAGACCCCAAACTTTTAGAAGCTCTGTAAGCTCCAGTCTAATCTTCTTCTCCCAGAGGGGGAAAATCTTTTTCTTGAGACTAAATTGTAGACTGTAAAATAGTTGTTTTGTCACGTAGAGCTCTGAGTATACAGTAAAGAAATGTACAGCAAAAAAAGCAGTGTTGTTACTATAGCAACCACAAGTCAAAAAGATGTCTTAAAATGTCATTTTCTTCTAAATTTATCCTATGAAACATTTCCCAGTCTTGCTTAATTATGTTACACAGTGTAGTTTTCATTTGTTAGCATGTGTCAGATGTACTCTGAAACTACTCTGGAATTACTGGAGGTAAACAGATATGAACTAATGAGAGATTTGTCCCCAGTGGACCTTAGATACACTAGGGTATGGAAAAAAAACTACATAAAATTACACATCGAAAACTTTTATCTTAGAAGCCGTATCTATTCTTGTGTGTACGTGAACAAATTATTTTATATAATCCTCTTCTAAGAAAAGACCAGCTGTTTTATAGTTTGGGGTTTTTTTTTTAATGTCTCAAAATGATAACATGATTGTTATGACCTTTATATGAAATGTTTATATTTAGCAGAAAGCTTTGACAGAAGAAATTTGTGGGTTTACAAATTGTTTGTATATCTGGTATGGAACTTCTCAGTTACGGAATTTCACTTTTATGTGTTTTCATTTTATAAGGAAAAAAGTATAAAATAGATTACTGTTAAACATTATTTTTGCAATATTTCATACCATGAACTACACATTATGAGAAAACCAAGGTCTTAAACTTTTGTTTCACTTTGTTTTGTGTGAAATAAAGACAAAAGAGAGAATCCTGTTGTACTGGTGAAGAGTAAGTAGAAAGTAACAAGACATACAAAAGGCCATTGAGGCTACTTTGCAGGAGAAGTAACAATTAGTCTCTGATATACTGATTGTTGTTCTAGTACAGCTGCAGTACCATGGAAGTTTATTCTGTGCTACACTGGGAAAAAGTATACTTGGAAAAACAAAATAAAGAAAACCACCAAAAAACTTTCAGCCCTACTGAGGATCTTCTTGAAGGTATGTTAACCAGCCATAACTTTGAGATTTCATTGTGAATCCTACTTTATGTTGAAGTTTCATAGATTTTCAAACTGGCTTGCATGTGTGTATGTATATTGTTCTGTTTTCCTTGTACTTGACTGTTTGTACTCTACTAAATTTTATACCATAGTATAAGTATTTCATGTTATAACGAAAAATATTATTTTGTGTTTTCCCATTTACTTGCCATGTAGACTAGATGTGTGGTTGAAGCCCATCTCTTTGCAGATGTACATATAATAAAATGGAGATTCTGTGGTCCAAGCTTGCATTGATAACAAAGCATCTTTTAGTGAAAGAGTGAGAATGCAATCAATTTTTAAAAATATAGTTAACAGCTTCAGATTACTTCAGTCAAAGAATTGATGTAATACATTAAAATCCATCCATATTTTCAATGCAAAAAAGTGTCTATTTCTTTTAAAAACTATTGTGAAACAGACGTATTGCTTTTAAATAAACTTGTTAATCAGAATTATTTGGTGTCCCTCTTAGGCTAAGTTGTCCCTAGCAGCAAATCTGGAAGGACGACTTTCATATCTTTGTAGAACCTAAAAAAATAACATCATAAATCCTGCTTTCCCTTCCATGGCCACTGAGAAATTTAGCCCTTGAATTACTGTCCTGGTTTCAGCAGCTTTAACATATTTTTTTTTCCCTTCTTCACTGCTGTACCTGTAAGAAGCCTTTCTGATTTAAGTTACCCTGCTATTCCAAGTAACATGATTTTTATTGTGGTTTTTAATAACCTTAAAGCAATTGTGTTTAAATTCTTTTTTGTTACATATTGACATAGACTTCCTCTGGAAAAAGAAAGCAAACAAAACAAGCATAGCCAAACACATACAGACATACACATACAGACACCCCACACACATACATACACCAAACAAGCAACCGAAAAATTCTCAAAAAACCAGTTTTCTTTCCCCCTGCAGAGCTACATGAAGTCTGAAGGTCAGGTAGAAGCAAGGTGAGGATCTGTTCCCAAAGCTGCGTAAGTGAACTTTAGTGTCAATCTTGCAACAACCCCCTACATATACCAGAGAACAATTTCATTACTTACAGTCAGTGCAGGTTTCTTATGCTCATTCTGGAATATTCAAGACAGAAAACAAGACTAACTATCATAGAGCAAAGGAACAACTAACTCAATATGCAGTTTGGCCCCAGACAATCAAAACTTGTGATTTCCCCATCTTCCAAGCACCTCCCTTATTGCTGTTTGTTAATTTCTTTAAGAATTTAATTCCTCTTTCATTCTCTTATATTTATATTATCTACTTTATTAACTTAATTTTCTCTCTTTAGGCACATTAGTCTGCCTAAAAAACTCTGCCTATAAAAGTATGATTAATATGCTACTAGATAAGATAGATGCCCAGAACATCAAGGAATATTCGCATATATATAGTAAACCAAACATACTCCTTTTGCTATTTTGTGGTTTGCAGTGATAAGTATTGAAGATAATCCTGATTATTGTCTGTGTATTGCAAACCCTATGAAGAGCTTTGGGCAAAGTTTCTGATAGGAAAAAAAAGGCTTAAATACAGAAACTATAAAACACTAAGGAATATCCTAGCATTAACGAAGTAGGTATTTTTGCAAATAAAATGAGAAATGTAAAAATTTAAAGCAAGTAGTCATTTAGGATAAAAAAAGGCCAAGAGATGTAAGCCCATATAATATTAATTATAATTTTTCCTCAGACTGTTTTTAAAAGTTATGTCATCTGTAGAACATCTTCTGCACAAATCATCTATTCATCAAATTAAATATTATTAATTTTTAGATACCATAAATAATAATACTACAACATAACAGTTGTATGTTAAATGTTAGCAGAACATTTTCTGAAATTTGGGTGTAGCAAGCTTGCCATCTACTGATCAATAGAAAAGATCTTTGTTTATACGATGATGTTGTTGTATGCCATATTATTTAGTTTGAAACTCTCTTTATATGATGAATTAGTACTAATGTATTTAAATAAATCAGTTTTTAGTGCCTCTGAAGGTCAATACAAGACCTCAAAGGTATTGTGCTAGTGGATCAAAGATGAGTTCCTGAAGTACTTCTTATACCCATTGAGAAACTTTTTACTAAAAGATATAACATTTTTGAGTATTTGGGGAACTTATTTGGCTTCTCTTAAAGAGTATATTCTTAATTTACAGATGTTCTTATGGAGTTAAAACATTATTTTATTACTAATATGGCAAAAGCAAATAAATATACGCTTTTATTTCAATTCTTTCCATGTTACAAAGAGAAATTCACTTGTCCCATGTCATCTACCAGCTTTGCCCTCAGTCAAGCCTTGTCAGTGCATAGTAAGAAATTGCAGAAAATCCATTTGGTATTTGGTGTTGTACATCCTCGTGTTCCACTCAGATGCGTTTAGACACAGAAGTTAAAATACACAGTTATGTCATATGTACAACAAAGAAAAGTCTTCACTCTTTTGAAAGAGTATCTTATGGGTTAGCTTAATGATCATCATTATTGCTGCATAATTTTTCCCTTTGTCACTCTCAATTAATTTCATTCACTGTAGAAGTATGGATAACAGGGGATGAAAATGGATAACCTGTGACTAAGGCAGTGATTGTACTTTAAACAGTGATTTGTTTAAAAAACAATAGCTTTTAAATTATTTGAAATTTTGTGGACCTATATTTAGCACAGATTACCTTCAGAATGGGTGAAAACATAAGACTTCTGAAATTTATGGACCAGAGAAAGATTGAGAGGAAAGAATATGCTCTTTCCAAGAACACGAGAAAGTTTGTCTTTCAACCTGATTTGATCTATACCATCTAGACTCAGTGGCAGGTTATTTTTCCACACAGTTGCCATGTAGATCACGTCTGTAGCTTTTCTCTTTTTGATATCTGCCTTGCTTCCCTGCTGGATAATAGTCTCCTGTAACTTCATTATTTAAAGTTTTATTCTAATTTCAATTGTACAGGCATAAATCAGGAATTATTTCAATTCAGTTACGGAATTTAAAATTACCTCTGTTAACTCCAAATTGAATTAAGGTGTTTTGCTGCAGAACCTCCTCTAAATAGGACTAAGATTTTAGATTGCATGGGAGTATAACCTGAAGGCAAAAAGTCCCAGAGACAGAATGATTTGTAGAGACTAAGGTATTTCAAGAGATTTGTCTGCAAAAATCAATAACCTTTGTCAAATAAATTTCCTAGCTGACATTCAAAATCTCTGCCACAACTGCTGTACATGGCTTTGTTCATCTAGCAGCTTAAAAATCTGTTCTTTGGGATGAGGTAGGAGGAACTCTGCAAGTTTTGGGATTTTTTTTTTTTCCTCTGGAAGACTACATTTCTATCTTTCAGAAGGTGACCAGAAAGTACTCTGCGTTTCTGGGACCAGATGGGTCAATCACTATTCTGGGAAAGCTCAGAGTCTGTTGGGGCAGATGAGTCACAGCCATCCCACACAGCAGCAGGAATACATCGCACATGAAAGCTACCCCAGATCCCTTTGCACTTCACCTCTTCACAAACACTGGCTCATCTGCCTCATCCACACTTCGGCAAATGCCAGAGAAGAGGCACCCATGACACAGCTCTTCAACCTCTGCTTTGCTCTCCCCAGAATCCAGCTGGCCTCACCGTCCTGCTGCCCCCCTTGGGAAAGGCGTTTTCCTAGAAATCTGCCTCTAAAGCATCCAGAAAGGATCCACAAGATGGGTAGGTTGTGAGTGGAGGTGATCGTGTGTGGTGGAACAATAACTCTATTATGTACACAGTAACCTATTCCATGCCTTGTTGAGTTTTTGAAGGAATTTTTTAGATCGCTACAAAAGTATATTTAATATGAATAATTGGAGTAGATGACCTGTACATAAAAGGAGAATAAACTAGTAGGGAGTCCATTAAAAGAATCTAAGATTATATCTACTTTTCTGTGACACCAGAATCAAAAGTAAGTTCATAAAGTAACATATTCTTATCTGAAAATGATATACACAATACATAGAACATACCTAAATGCCATGATCAGTCAGAAAATATTGTATCATCAAAATAATAAGGCTGCACATATTGGGAGAAACATAAATAAGCCCAGTTTTCTGGATATTTTAAACTATAGAAAGGTGATGTGCTCTTTATCAACCTAAATTTAAACAGAATTTGATATTTGTATGTGTTTAAGCACAGGTATCTGAATCAGAGAAATTGGGAAAATATTACAGATATATTTGATCATTGAAAAGAAGCTTATTAAAAAAGGTCAACTTCATTTTTCTAAGAAAATATTAAGGCTTTGAAATAGGACAGCTAAGATGGAATATGGCACAATGATAATTAAGTATTAGATTCTAGTTATTTCTGCAAAGTTTAAATAGAAGATTAGGTAAATACAGGATTTGGTACTTTAGCAAAATTGCTCTAAAGTAAACTTTTACATTGATTAGCATTGTAATTCTAAATATGACATTTCAGTAATACTTATGAGAGCATATTTAATTACACTACTTACCTAGATATAGCTTCTTTAAGTTCTCCTTATGGTAAAATGCTACATGCAGGTCTGAAAAATCAAATCTGGATGCACTATGGCCTTTTCTCCAAGCTCAAGTCCATCTTCAATTATGAAAAAAAAAAACAGGAGTAATTTATTGAATTAGACTTTTGTGTCAACTGAATTTGTTGAAGCATGTCCTTGTTGTTGCAAAACTTATCCAAGATCAAGTTACTTGGAATTTGAGGGGAATAGAGGGCTCAGAAAGCAGCATTTCATTTTGCTGGATTTTGTTAAGAGTCATTGCACCACAAATCTCAATGTAAAATGCATTAAAATATGACTTCAAATAGACCTAGCCTAGCTGATTATAACACTTTTTTTCCTCCTATAAATTTGTTCCTAAATTTTCACTACTGATATAGTAAGAATAACTGCAGTTTAACTGGAGCAGCTAGCTCCAATTAACTTAAAAAGTTGATGTTACTCTTTTAAACATTATTTTTGAAGCAATTGTCATTCTGCATGGTTTTAGTTTTCCACATACAATTTAATCTCAGGAAGCTGCTGGTATTATTCCTGGTAAATACTTCTTTCCTGCTGTTCAGTGAGAAAGATGAATATGAGGTTCTCTCCTTGCCTGTACAGTCTTATTCCCTGTGCCAAGTCTAGAAATTTACATCAGGACTACTCTGTTTTTTCAAACATAACGTGTTCATTTACTCAATATAGTGGACTAAATCCAGCACCATGTTTTCCTGGCTTTACCTATCTGTAATTCATACAGGAATTACTTTGAGGAAAGACACAGAGTAAACAAACAGTAATTCAAAATCATTTTATTTTTAAAAAGAACAGAAGTAAGAAAGCTTTTCATTAATCACTGCAAGAAGTAGTTAAAACTGATGGTTCTTATGAAAAAATAAATTTTAGGATTGGCTTGAAACCAATCTCTAAATAAAACAAGGGTGAGTGACAGATGCTAACCCATTCCCAAGGTGTTCTTCTGCTTATATTGGTACAGCAATTGAAAATAACTCACATCGTTTGTAGAGCATGAAGTATGGACCATGAGTTTTTTACAGCTCCTGTAAGCTATATCTGCTACTTCTAATCCAAAATATATACTGTATTAGTTTTCCTTTTCTCTTCTGTTTTTTTACCAAGATTTCTGTTATAAAAGAACTTATGCATGAATTACTGAATTATTTACAGCTACAGGTTCCTTAATTAAAACTTAATTAATTAATGCAGTAAGACATGCAATATGCTGGCATATAACTAAACAAAATAAGACTAAAAGGAGCTTGCAAAAAAAAAAAATTACTAACTCTTCTTGTCCCATGAGAATAATCTCTGCTATTTTCCTTCCCACATTGTTGTAAGAGATCCAGATATTCCTGCCCCAGAAAATCTCCGCATGGTTCTGTGTGTGTAGGCACATGCATGTGCTTAGAGAAATATTTGCATGCATCATTTACCAAGCCCAAATTTTAGGGCTGGATATGTCCATCACCAGTACTGAGTTAGCTTCTGGTAGGTAGAGACAAGATTATATTGTGATATTTGGCATTTTAATCTTTCCCACAGCTAAGTTTTCAGCTTCTGCCTAAAGAAGTTTCTTCCAGTTTCTCTTCAAATCTTCCTCAAGACATTTCAGTTTTATAACCAATAAGTAAAAATCCGAGTGTGACCATATTTGTAGTCATCTCATTTCCAGCCCAGGTTTCAGTGCAATTTTCTTGTCTCAGTAATTATTTCTAGTTAGACATCATGCAGCTGTAGAATGTCATGGGAAAAGACCGACTAGAAGGAAATACTTACATGATTAACAGAGAGGGGAAAAAAAAAGCAGGGACTGAAGTTCAACTTTACTGAGATGCTCCCAAAACTTTTGTATTAACTTTGACACCATGTTTATGAAGCTAAAATAATTCAACTTAATAAGGCAGACAATTTATAAGACAAGTTTCTTTTTTTTATAGTGCTGCTTTTGGTACCAGTCATAATTTTTTCTCTAAAAGAAAATGGAAATTTATAAATGTAGATATGGTTAATCACTATGGGCCCATGGACAATTCTGCATTGAAGCAGTAATAGTAATATACCAAGTAATACAGTAAATGGATTCATTGTATCCAAATATAATTCAAATGCTTAAAACAAACAGCATGAAACATCAGACAGAAAACATCCTGAGGTAGTGTAACCATTATTAATTATGTTCATTACTACAGCAGAGAATGTAAATTTAATCTGAAATATTTTAGTGACATTAAATACTGTTTTATTTCTTCTCTGTTTTATGCCATTCTTTCCCAGATGGACATTCTGAGTTTTTATCTCTGTCACAGATCACAGAATATTCTGAGCTTGAAGGAACCCACAAGGATCATCTAGTTCAACTTTTAAGTACATGGTCCACACAGGGATCTTGGCACTATTAGCACCAGCTGATATAATCTCAGGTTGTTGTACACAGAGACTGAATGTGGCCATACAGTGAGGCTGGTAACAGTGGTGAACATATTGAAATGCTTACACTGGAAGCTGGCATTGCCAACACTAATGACACTGCAAGTTCAACTTCTTCCATAAGAAGAAGACCCAAAGAGAAGACCTTCAAAACATTGATTGACACAGATATTGTCTGCAAATGTAATTTTCAAAAGAGAATTTTTTCCTTGAATTTTAGCCCTTAGGAGGCCTGTTTAATGGTCAATGGCAAGAACCACTAGAATAAGAGTTCAAGTTCCCAGCTATGGAACTCACAGACTCACAGAAAAAAGTCCTCAGTTCTTAGCAAAAAATGTACATCAGAGTACTTACTACACAGAGACATCTGAGTTAAAGTTGAATGAAACTAGCTTGGAAAAAATTGTATGAGCAAGATAATTTTATAACACTTCACTTTTTTATTACTTCACGTGCACATAGAGTTGTACAGAAATTCAAATGTAAGCAAAAAGAGATGGCATACATTGTTGAGGTTTCTTTGTGGTGCTTGTCCACTGCCTTCACACCCACGCCCTGGTGAATTTTGCACATAAGTGGATTGTTCATTATTATATGGCAACATATTTTTGGTCCTGTTTCATCTTTCTTGCTCTCCTCCTGGCCAGAATGTTCTTGTATGCATATACAGAGCTTCAATAAAAATAATAGAAATTATTCTCCTCCCAAAATAAATTACAGCCTTGTTGTTTGGAATGACAACAAATGCATCAAATTTCTTCAGCCAATTTGGAGAGTGCATTTCACTTCCTACATGAATGCTGTATGCACTAAAAAATCTGCATTCAAGCAACTCAAGTTTTATGCAATTAGCTTATGCTAAAATTACAGTTTACTGTCATTTAAATTTGTCTATGTTTCATTTGGGCTGTCCTTTAATTTGCATCTTATCCACAATGTCTCCCAACATTTTAAAGGCAGCATCCCATGATTCATGAAGTCTATCTGCATAGCTCCTGTCCTTTCATCAGAGATCCTACTGCCTCCTTCTCACTCTATCAGCTCTGCTACAGGTGCTGATACTCAGACAGCAAGTCAGGCTAGAGCTGCCTATCTCTGTCTCAGAATATTCAAGTATTTGCCCTGTCTCTCCATGCTGGTTGATCAGGGACAGTGCACAGACATCTGACTTAGCCGTGTAGGAAATTAACACAGGCCTGGCAGAACTAGTTTTTGGAAGGACTTGCTGGTGTTGGTTGACAAGAAGCTCAACATGGCGCAGCAATGTGCACTCGCAGCCCATAAAGCAAATCAAATCCTGGGCTGCATCCAAAGCAGTGTGGCCAGCAGGGAGAGGGACTCTCCCCCTCTATTCCTGTCTTGTGAGACCCCACCTGGAGTACTGCATCCAGCTCTGGGGCCTGCAACATAAGAAGGACATGGATCTCTTGGAAAAAGTCCAGAGAAGAGCCATGAAGATGATCACAGGGCTGGAGCACTTCTCTGATGAAGACAGGCTGAGAGTTTAAACTGTTCAGCCTGGAGAAAAGAAGGCCCTGGGGAGACCTTAGAGCACCTTCCAATATCTAAAGAGCTCCTACAAGAGAGCTGGAGGGGGATTTCTCACAAGATCATGCTTGTGATAGGCCAAGGGGCTTTAAACTGAAAGGGGACAGGTTTACATGATCTATAAAGCAGAAATTCTTCCCTGTGGTGAGACACTCAAAGAGGTTTCCCAGAGAAGCTGTGGATGCTCTATCCCTGGAAGGGTTCATCCTGGCTCATGGCAGAGAAATTGGAACTAGATGATCCTTAAGGTACTTTCTAACCCAGACCATTCTATGACTGTTTGAATCTTGTTTATCACCTCATTCCTAATGTGCTTTTATCTCACAAAGTAGTCTTGTCTTAATAATTGGAACCAAAGTTTGTATAAATATGCAAATATACATTTGAAGCGAAGCTACACAGCATCTTTTTTTTTACCACATGAAAAATTAAAGTGTTAAATAAAGTTCATAATTACTTTTATTGGATTAAAATTAAAATGTTAAATAAACTTCATAATGACTTTTATTGGATTTTGATTAGATTTTCTAGAGATATTTAAGACATATGTTGAAGTGATTTTCCCAAGACTTAAAAAAAAAACCAACCCAAAAAGAAATAATACCAAAAAAATAAAATAGAGTTTTAGCTAAGACAGTTCTGGAAATGATTTAATTATTTTTAATATATTGATAACATGTCAACTCTTAGCTTATTACTGCTTAATTTTTTTTTTTTTACTGCTTTCTGCCTTTGTAAATAACATATTTGAAACACTTGATTTTGCAATTTCAGCTTCAAAACATGGACTAAATTTCATCATGTTGTGTATTTGGTCTGACTGAGATGGAGATTTTTGTTATTTGCAATATTTTTATCCCAGAGCAAATGCTGCACGTACTGAAGACTTATTTCCCAGTGAGTGGCTGGACATCACTTTCTTGATGGGAAGTAGAGACATAGTGGGGAATTTCTGTTGTTGTAATTGTGAAGGGACAATGGGTGGATTGTCCACTTTTGTTGACTCTGGGGTCAGTGAAGAAGGAGGAGGAGGAGGACGCCCTCCAGGTGTTGGAACAGATGTTCCCCTGCAGCCCATGGCGAAGACCATGGTGAGCAAGGCTCTCTTCCTGTGGCTCATGGAGGTTCACAGTGAAGAAGATATCCACCTGTAGCCGCTGGAGGACCCACACTGGAACAGGATGCCTGAAGGGGACTGGGACCCAATGGAAAGCCCATGCTGGAAGCACTTGTGACCCTGTGGAGGATCCACACTGGAGCGCTCTGTTCCTGAAGGACTGCTGACTATGGAAGGGACCATACTGGAACAGTCTATGAAGGACTGCAGCCTGTGGGAAGGACCCATGTTGGAGAAGTTCATAGAAGACTGTCTCCCATGGGAGTGACCCCACACTGGAGCAGGGCTGTGAGGAATCATCCTCCTGAGGAAGGAGTGGCAGAAACAGCTGTGTATAATGAGCTGACCAAAACCCTTTTTCCACACCCTTTGCACTGCTCTTGGGGAGGAGATAGAGAAAACTCAGAGTAAAATTAAGCCCAGGAAGAAGGCAGGGGAGGGGATAGGGTGTGGGGAAAGGTGTTTTTAAGTATTTCTCATTATACTGCTCGGATGTGATCAGTAATAAATTCAGTTGATTTCCCCAAGATGAGTCTCTTTTGCCCATGATGGTCACTGGTGAGTAACCTCTACCTGCCCTTATCTCAAACCACAAGCTTTTCCATATATTTTCTCTCCTGTGTCCAGCTGAGTAGGGGAGTGATAGAGCAGCTTTGATTAGCACCTGGAGTCAAGCCAGGGTCAACACACCACATCTGTAGTAATAAAATCATGTTAAGAATAAGGATGCTTAAGATAAGGTGAAAGATATAGGAGTTTGAGATTTTCTTCAAAGCCAATTAAAGATTTTTGGGGTTTGCACTTTTTTATTTCTAAGTATAAACAGCTGTGTGTGTGTATATATGTGTTTTAAATTAATCTGTCAGCTAAAAGTCTTCAACTATTTTTTTCTGCTCTTGTAACTTGGAGATCAAAGTGAGCTCTTGAGTGATACAGAATCATAATTTATGTAAAAATTCTTAATTTCTTGAAAGCACAAAATGGACTGTAAATATTTTTCTCTTACTTAGCTTTAGGTATTAATATTTTATAAAATTTAATTATAATCCAGTATGAAAGACGTATTGACCTCTATGTGGCACTAGTTATTTTCAGCACAAGCTGCATTGAAATGCAATCAGAATAAGAATGTGTTTTTGAGCAATACAATTATGAAGAGAAATTATTTTGATTATACTGTGTTGTGCTGAAATTTGCAGTATATAAGATTCTGTTGAGAGTAGTTTCCATCAGATAACTGAAGAAACTTTGAAACTGCTACAGTGAAAAACTGTATAGTGAGACTGGACAAAATAATAATAATTTGGGATAACAGATGAATAATAAAGGCCGATGTATTTAATATGTGTACCATATTTCCATGTCATCTCCCCCACCCAATTTCAACTCCATTAAATAGGAGACATTTTTTGGATCTTCTTTCTTCAATATATATCATATAAGTTCTGGTTAAAAAAAGAGAAACTCTGACTCCTAATCAAAAAATCATGAGAAAATAATGACCAATATTCTCAATTTATATTCCATACCTCAATCAAAGAGTGGGTGCAAGTATGTCAGGTATAAATGATTATTAGACTATTCAATGCAGGAGAAAAAGCTTTAATTCACTAGAAGAACTGTGGACAATGTGCTACTCAAAGAGAGGTGATTAAGCTTTATTTGAATTTTTTTCCAATTATTTTATCAGTTGCAGAAATCAATTTAACCTGCTTTTTAAAATGGCAGATTTCCTTCAGAAAAAAAATCCAAAGTTTTCTTTCTTATGTATTTTATTTCTTCTACTTCTTCTTTTTTGAATATATTCTTTCTTATGTATCTAGTTTTGTCAAGGTAGACAGTTCTAAAACTGCTTACTGCAATTTTAAATCTGAAGCTTGGAAGAGAATTGTTCCTTGGAAGGTTCACAGCTCAGTCTTGTGTTTAGATACTCAGAAAATGACATATCTGTGTCACTATAGGAATGATGACAACTAAAAAGAGGATAGTCTAATCCTGACATTTCCCATCCATTGCAAGGATTTCATGTTATTGGATATTTATTTTCAAATTTGCATCTTTCCCAAGAGAACAGAAGGCCTTTATCAAAGTTAAGAAAAGCATGACACGGTGCTCTTCTAGACAGGACTCTCATTAAGGCCAGGATGGCTGCCACAGGCCGCTGCTCGATGGGGCCGTGTGAAACTCATGAAATTCAGCAGGATCAAGTGCAACGTCCTGCACTTGAGTTGGAGCAATCCCCAGTATCACTACAGACTGGAGGATGAATTAATCAAGAAGATGCCTGCAGAGAAGGACTTGGGTGTACTGAAGAATGAAAGATTGGACATGACGCAGTACAGTGTGCTTCCAGTTCAGAAAGCCAATCGTCTCCATACATCAAAAGAAGCATGGCCAAGAGGTTGAGGGAAGTGATTCTGCTGCTCTACACTTCTCTCACACTATCTGTGGTACTGCATCCAGCTCTGAGGCACCCAGCACAAGAAAGACATGGAACTATTAGAGTAGGTCCAGAGAGGGTCACAGAAATGATCACAGAGCTGGAACACCTCTCCTCTGAGGATAGGCTGAGAGAGTGCTAGTTCAATATGGAGAAGAGAAGGCCCTGGTAAGACCTTTTTGTGGTCTCTCAATACTTAAAGTGTGCTTATAAGAAGGACAAAGAAAGGCTTTTTGCCATGGTTGTAGAAAAAGAACAAGGACCAATATTTTTAAACTGTAGAGTTAGGCTGGACATAAGGAGGAAGTTTTTTATAATGAGGTTGGTGAGACTTCTGAAAGGGTTGTCCAGAGAAATTGTGGATGTTCCACCACTGGTAGTGCTCAAAGTCAAACTGGATGGGGTGATAGTTGTCCTTGCCCATGGCAGGGGGTTGGACTAGAAGATCTAGATGGATATCTCTATCAGTCCATACTATTCTACGAAACCTGGCCCAGAAAATGGCTGCTTGTATGTATGTTCTTTGAAAAGCAAGAGTTTAGTTCTTAAGACAATCACAAAAACAGCCTTTAAATAGCTGAAAGAATATTTTTTTATATTACAAAATAAGAAGGAAAGGATGGTTTGCCCTGAATACCAGAAATCCCTAAGATGTTAAATACCTGACTTTTGATAATGGTCTATGTAGTTTTGTTGATGTCTGTGAGCCTTGTAAATTCCTTCAGAGTTTTCAGCTAGGCAGCTTTAGCAGGTACAGTACTAAGAGTTTCCCCCACCAACCCTTTAAGCAAAATGTCTGTATATGACTGAAAAGTGTGTTGACAATTTTTGTTGATGGGTTTGAAACAATACTATCCATAATATTGACACAAACAGAATAGTTCCAAATAAAGCTTGCGACAATGCTTAGGTCCAAATACAACTGGATGTTTTTTCCAGAATGGAATTTCGATGCAAATGAAAGCATAGTCAAGTTTCACTGGGTGATATTAAAAGGATAAATAAAGATAAGCATTATTTTTCTTTTATTTCTTATTCTATATATTTTGCATGTTTTAAAATACAAATTGTTTTTATCTATTGTTTTCTATTGCAAATTAAGTCATTATATTGTTATTCACAAAGTACTGTGATAATCAAACACTAATCATAGGGGAACTTTGAACTCTAATTGTAATTAGCAAGGAATAAAAGATTATGCTTCATTGAGGTGCACCTTTAAAGATGTAACTGATCATTGTGCAAAACATCAATTTCGGTTTAGATCTAATTACAGTCAAAACTAAACCCAGGGATTTTCACATTAATAGAAATACAAATGACAAATTAAAATTACAGTCTTGTGAAAATATGTTTTATTTATAGTTTTACATTCTCATTTACAACAGTCTTCTGAGTTGAAAGGAATGTATTCCACAGATTGGAACCTGCATTTAATACAGATATGTCATAAATAAGTAGATATATGTAAATAGACAAATTATGTATTTTTTTAAAAAATTTAGAAATAATTCTAAAATGCAAAGTGCTCTAATCTCTACTTCTATAGAGAAGTCAAAGTCAAGATTTTTTCATTTACTAGAACATCCATCCTTTTCATTAATAAAATATTACTTTCTCCAAATATATCTCTCTCTGTCTTGTTACTCCTACTAAGGCCCTTATCCTGAAAGAATGAGTTTAGTAAATTGGTTTCCACATTCTAAAAGGCTCTGAATGAGTTTTATTGTTGCTGTTACTATTCCTATCATTATTGTTGTTATTATCTTATTCATCATCATAGAATCATAGAGTCATTAGGATTATAAAAAACCTTGAAGATCATCGAGTCTGTTGACTCAGCACTGCCATGTTCACCACTAGCCTATGTCTCCACGTTCCACATCCACTCATTTTTTTAACACTTCCAGGAATGGTGATTCCACCACTTCCCTGGGCAGATTGTTCCTATACCTGGCCACCCTTCCAGTGAAGAAAGTTTTCCTACTATCCAATCTAAACCTCTCCTGGCACAACTTGAGGCCATTTCTTCTTGTCCTGTCACTTGTTACCTGAGAGAAAAGATAAACCTCCACCTCACTACACCCTTTTTTCAGGCAGCTGTAGCGGTCAACTTTGATCCTCCTTTCTCCAGACTAAATCACCCCAGCTCCTTTAGCTGCTCCAAAAAACCCCTTGAAAACTGCAAATTAAGTAATCTTTAGTAGTCCTCATGAAGAATTCCCTAAATTGAGGAGCAGGGGAGAAAAAGCAGAAGCTAAGTCCTTGTCAGCCAGCAGCGGATCTGACTCTACATATTTTAGTTAAACCAATCAACACTTTATTTCTATATACCAATGCTTCACCTTTATGGTTTGTTTTCCCTTTTATGTGGTGTTTTCACGTGCTGAGGGTTGCATGAGGACTACTACTTTAACATCTGCCTGTGTCTGCAATAGTGCCTGTTTCAATAGCCAGCAACCGTGGAGCAAATGGGACACGTGACTGTATTCTTTTTTCCCTGATAAGAAATTAAGTATATCAATAGAAATTTAGTGGTAGCTTAGTCCCATTGATGAGCTTCTTAATGCCATCATTGTGTTTTTTTGAGGTGAAGCAGAAGCTTTTCAGTATTGCAGCTGTGGTGAACTTTGAGACAAGTGTCCTCTCTGGAAGGTCCCACAGTCCTGTATCTTGAATGTGTGCCATCCCTTAGTGTTCTTTGATATCCTTTGACTACAAAGAACTTTAGGGAAGAAAGGGGACAGTATAAGTATTAGTAAGTGCCTTGATCCAGATGGGACCTTGATTTAAGTGTTGCCTCGGCATGACAGGGAGGAATTCATCATGAGAATGATACCTTTTGGATGTTTACCATGCCACTAAGTGTCTGTCTGCCATTGCAGATAATGAAAATCTGATCAATAAATAGAAGGATGCCTGAAGCACAGTTCAATTTACCAGGTGTACGAGCATCTACTTTGAAGTAATCTGAATCTCTCCCTGGGCTCAACTGACTTTTTTGACTACATTGTCATTGAACAGAATGAGATTTCAGCATTTTGTCTCAGTATTTGTAGACTGAACAGGAAACTACTGTAATTCGAGTAATGGTTTTTGCACTGTGCCAATGGACCACATCTGAAGACGTGTCCTCCTTCCTATCTATTAGTGTCTCTTCATTTGGCACTTCCTCAAAGTTGCTTTTGCTTTTTGTCTCCTTAAATTTAACTTCATAATACTAACTTCTTTCCTGAAATACTCTATATGTTAAGTTTCTACTTAAAAAATATTGTCATGATCTGGTCAGGAACATGCAAAAATTTTTTGCACATAGAGTACAGCACACATGATAAATATTTCCTAATGTCTGCTGTAAGCTAGAGCAATGAAACTTATGGGCAAGTTTTTGGAATTTAATTATATGCTCTCTCCATGACAGAGGGCTCTTCCCCATATGAATTAAGCAATAATGGCTTTCTATTGTTTTTTCCATGAGAAAGTGTCCTGGGGTGACTTTATGATGCTGAATTGTATCCCCATTTGTCTGTTTAGCCCTGAAACACAAATAAGTTGTGCACCTTTAAAACTAGATCCGAGAGCGAAGGGAGGGGGAAGCGGTGACGCACAGTTTGTGTGTGCAGAAACCTCAATTTTCACTCCCCTGGAATTCCCTTTCTCTCGGTGCGTGTTGTCCGCAGCACGGACAGCAGGAGAGAACTCTCCTTTGCTTTTTAGTTAGTTTTTAGCTAGCTGAGGCAGAGAAGTTCCGCGGAGTGTGTTTTTTCTTTTTCTTGGAGCTGTTCAGCCCTGCTCTGGACTGAAAACCCAGAAAAACACTGGGAGCTCACACCTGTGGCCCATTGGGGCTGGGACGCGGCATTTTCCAGCGCAGGAGGGACTGATAAGAGACTGAGCGGGCTGAGCTACACCCCACAACAAGGACTTTCTGAACTGGCCATCTCTTCAGAACAGCGAGAGGTTCCATTGTTTAATATTATTAGTTTGTTCATGTTTCTGAGCACTTGGCTTGTTAAATAAACAGTTTTTTCCACTTTTCTCGAAGTGTCTCCCAAACCAATGGTGGGAGGCGCCGCTTGAATTTGCTTTCTATACGGACCCTTTCAGAGGTTTCCTCCCAAATTTGCCCTAAACCAGGACAGAAGGGCAGCATTTTTAAATCAAATTCTGCTTTTTATTCTATTTTAGAAGCTTGTGCTTAAGATCCTGTCTCACAGTTGACCACACGATAAAGACTATCCTGCTTATAACTCAGTTTCTGAGGCCTTAGATGTGCAATGGAGTTACAGCAGTTTAAAAATTTATTGTGCATCCATAGACCTGCAGTTACTTAACTGTGTCTCTTCCTTAACTGCAGAAAGCCCATAGAAAACCAAGCTGGTTAAAGCATTTTACTGCGACTGAAAAGAACTTCATTTTGTCCTACATTTGCAATGAGGTGTGTTCACATATGCTGTCACTATGGTTGTGTTCACAATGTGGTAATGACTCAAGTATCAGGAGTCTGAGCTGTAATAAATATTCAGTTTCCAGTACATAGCTACAGCAAATGTGTACCAGAAAATGGAAGAGAATTAATCTTCTGACTGGTCACAATCCACCCTGAAGTCCTTGCTCCTGATCCCAGTCTCACAGTAGATCAACTGCTGTGACTTCTTTTCATTATTAAATTTCATTATTATTATTATTATTATTAGTAGTAGTAGTAGTAGTAGTAGTAGTAGTATCCAGAGCAGATTAGGTTACATGGCAGAAAAGGATCTGGGTGTGCTCCAGTAAATTCCATTTATGCACTGTGGGTGAAGTGCATAATGCTGTAACTGGTGATGTGAACTCCACCTATCACAGAATCATAGAATCATATAGTAGCTTAGGTTGGAAGGGACCTTTAAGGGTAATTAACTACCATGCTTCCAATACATATCTAGGTGAGTTATATTATTTGGAAAATTCTCTTTCAATTCATAATCATGAATGCACTTTTAAAGATTTTTAGACTGAATACCTCAAAGTACTGAATTTATTTTTCCTCTGCCTTTCCCTATAGGGTGTATGAGCTGATTTGCATTACGTCAGAAACTAAATTTATTGTTTGTGAATCTCAGCATGGTCCCTGTATACTAGAACATTTTATGTGGTTCACTGGACTGAATTTTCCCTTATTATCAGCAGAATATACACACCTGTATGGATAATAAATCGAAGTCGCTAGGTTACAAAATTCTCAGAAATAATTCTGAAGACATAAAAAATGTGGTTGTGGGAAAATCAGGCTAAAGCAGATTCCATAGTACAAGTGTTTATGTAAATAAGACAAACCAAGGAAAGGTAATAGCATTTGTTAGATCAGCTGTTAAAACGCTGTAAAACAGAAAAGCTTGATGAAGGCACTCTGCTGAAAGACATGCCAATATTTAGTATATTTATAAGATGGAGGAATAAATTTTCTTAACTCCCCAAATATCTTGCTGCAATGCTTTCTTTAACATGGATCCAGTTACAAGGCACGAAAGCATGAGCCAAACACCATTTCCAAAACACAATGTCAAGGAAGCACTTATCTCCTTTCCCTGTGAGAGCAATGCCCTCTACTCTTCAAAGTTCTCTGCCAATCACATCTTGCTGCCCAGACTCCTTGAGGGAAATTAAGTTCACTTACATTTAGATATCTGCAACTATCTATTTATCCTTCTCTAAAGATCTTCTCCATGGACATTAGGGACATACAGATTCTTCCAGGCAGTCTGATTTTACTTGATTTCAGCAGTCACTTGAGGACAAAATGACTCATGGTCTAAAAATTTTTTCCCCCTCCCTCCTTCAATTTTTTACAGGGAATCCAGATGATTGGTATGAATATATAGCTGCAGATGTCTAGCATGAGGTTGGATGAAACACCCATTCCTATGCTGTTAACTTAAGGTATCGGCAATAATGATCAATAACTGTAAGAAAATGGCACCCAAAACCTGAGTTATCCCCTGAGTATTTTGTTAGGTTACTTGGTTTTTGTTTTCATGTTAATAAGACAGTTTTGCTAACTGGATGCACAATACACATTTAGAGATGCAGATCCACTCATTACTTGCTGTAACACCTTTCAGGCAGAGATCTTCCAATCATATCCTGCAGTTACTCATGCAGACAAGATTGGGTAGGCAGGCAAAATGTGGACAGAACCTTATCTGACAGAATAGTGACATCTGTCACTGGTTCCTTTGGCTATATTTATGCTTGTAGGTTAAAGCCGGAAGCCATGCTAGATGCTGGATTTAAACTGATTGCTCTAAAATTATTCAGAATTTTCTTTCATCAATTAGAAATCCCCCCAAAAATTCTAGGCCACAGATAACTCCTGATAAATAATTTTTGTATGTTTCCTATTTACTTAGGAGGCTAAGAATTTCCAAGACAACCCTCTTTTTCAACTGGCCTTAGTATATCTTATTTTTTTTTTTAAATTTGCTGGCGAAGTTAGATTTGCTAGAAAGAAGTGTTTGTTAGAGGTAGCAAGGTAATAAAAATATTCTGGAAGTGTATGATAAAGAGTAAGATATTTCACCTTCTTTTTGATCAGGGTACTATTAGTATGACAACACATTAAAATTGTTACATGTTGAATCAGATTTCTACAGATCTACATCACCCTGTTCCCAGATATCATTGTCTCACCAGCTTGATGTTTAGCAGCTTGCATTCAGCTTGCAGTGCTGCTTTTTTGAATAGCATGCTAAAATACTAAGAATTCTATTGTCTTCCTACATTTACTATGTGCCAAACTGCATGTATTACCTCTTACCACAGGCAAATGCTGCATAGCACAGAAGTAATTGAATGATAAATCCTAAAAAGGATTAATCAGACAGAGATTAAAATAACTTCTCACTTTTCCTAAATAATAAATGGGCTTTAGTCTGTATTGCTTTTTCCTTCAATGAAAAAAGGAAAGAACTGGAAAATATAACCATAAGAGAGGAAAACTTATGCAGTTCTTGTCTTTATAGACTCCTGGAGGAGATCAAATGCAGCAGATAAAGTACACACTTTTGAATCTGGTATGTTTGGGGATCATCTGTGATTCTGTTAAGAGAAGCACTAAAATGTGTTTATTATTAGTTAGTTTAGGTCATTAGACTGGCCACAGAATTAGGAGCTAGAGACTCTTTAACTTTGTGGTCTACAAAATCCTTAATAACCCTCTGCTGACGTCAATAGAATTTAGTTTTTGGTGTTTACTGTCTCATCTATAAGAGAAGGATAATACTTATCAACCTCACAGGGCTCATGTAGGATTAATTATTTAATAGTTAGACACTGATATAAAAGGCAAAGTATTCTATTGCCCTTGCAAGTACTGAAATATGACACTCTCATCTTGCAGCATCTAGCTGAAGGTGAAAAGAGACAGTGTCTGTTGTGTCAGCAGTAACACGCATGAGAAACTGCAGCATTTTGTTTTTGCTGAAGAAAAACTAAGTTTCCACAGCACCAGCTTAACTCTAAGCAATTTATATCCTATGTGCAGTTTGAATAAGATGGTCATGGGAAAAAGACTGAAGGATGCTAAACAGAATTTAGGGAGAGCAGTGCACATAATACAAAGGGAAAAAAATAATTGAGACTCACAGATTTGTTCTCAGAGACATTTTTGTGCCAGATAATGCAAGAAGGATATGTTAGTTGGTTGGATCATTGTATAATTTTTCTCTTGTTCTGAATATTGAAAATGTGCTCAAATGTAGCTTGTCCTTTCATATTTTTTTATACTGAATTTTGTAGTGAAGTCTTTCATGAACTGGACAGATGCCATGATGCACAAAATAGATATTTAAGTTCAAAAACCTTACATTTCACTATTTCTGGAAATAAATTTTTATCATTCTTCTTCAACCAGTTAGGTATTCACCACGTTTTGAAAAGTAGCTCGAGAAGAAACTGGTAATTTCTGAGATGTTTAATTGTTGGACAGCAGAAGAAATCTGTTTAAAGGAGTATAGGTGAAGGTACAAGCACATTTTTGGTATAGCAAAGTAGCTTTCCAGAACAGAGCGGAAGGCCAAGAGTTTTGTTATTTTAAAAATAATGAAATAGTAAAGTCTTGGATTAAGAATGAAGTGTAGCCTGCCTACAGGTGACAAGCAAGGCGTAAGGCACAATTCTCTGTATGTGACATGCTTTATGCATTGGCCACTGGCATGGTGTAACTCTCCCAGCTTGAGAGGATAATCTACAGCCAGTATTGCCTTCCACACAGGTTCATTTTGCTTTACTTTGGTAATGAGAAGGGTTTATTAATATTTTCTAATATCAAAATGCTCAAAGTAAGATCAACAGGGAATTACAATCCTGACCTTGAATTTTCTAATATGTATGGGTAAATTTACATATCTGAGTAGCTGCATTGACTTCATTATGACTATTCACATGAGTAGTGCAAAATATAGATGCTTGCAGATCAACCCTAAGGCAGCATTTTCTGCTTTATGCATTTTACTTTAGTCACTGAGTGACTAAAGGCGTAGTGTAAGTCAATAGTCCCACAGCTGTATGCAAACAGAAAAATAGCATTATTACTCTTGTTTTTCACTTTCCTTTCAAAGTTATGTGAATATATTTCCAAAGTAGTAGTTGACAGAACTGTTTCATGCAGTTTTGTGCTGCTTTACGTGTTTATCCAGTACCTAACTCATTACCATCTCACCCCATGTACCCATAAATTACACATAGCTCTGGTCAGATTTTCACTAAGCTGCCTAAACAGTTTAAAAGTACAAAAAGCTACAGTAACACAAATACTAATCATATCTCACCAGTAGTTTGCTATTGCACTGTTTCATGAGGCAATAGTGTAGTTCTGATATTGGAATAAAGTGTTCATTCTTCGGCCTCATAATTTGGGAACAGGATCATAACGTCATAAAATAGCAAAATCCTGCTATTATCACTCAATTATTACACCAGAAATTCTAGTGTACCTGTTTACTGTAGCTTTATGAGAATTCTGTAGCTATTAGCCTTCCAGAATCAAAAAACTGTCCACACTCACTATGAAAGTGCTTCCAAAACTTTCTATTTTAAATTAGTTTCATACCAGGGAGAAATCAGATTTTAAGCACAAAGAAATCTACACATATAACACCAATGAGAAATCTACTGGAAGCAATATAAGGGCCATTCACTTAAGAATTGGACTTGATGATCCTTGTGGGTCTACTCCAACTTAGAATATTCTGTAAATTCTTATGCAATTATACTATTCATAATCATTTCACCTGCATTGCCTAGTGGCACGTGGGATTAAAGCCACATGACTCCAACTGACTTTAATGGAAATCAGATAGCTAAAACCATTTGAAACTGAGACTCTGAGAAAAATGTATAAAACACAGGACATTATGATAATCCCATTACAAACTCACTCACCACTTCTATCCTTCTCATAAAGATGATTGTCATGACAATTCACAGTCCTGTCCCCTCTCTAGGGATTTACTGCTGAGCAAACAATGCATTAATCAGAACCTAATAAAATTACATTCAGTTTGCATTCACATTGCACAGGTATAAAAGGCTACTCAAAATGCCATGCAACACAGAATTACGGTAATGGCTTTTAAAAGGTATATAAAGACAGAAAAAAACCACCAGCAGTGTGAACAATATTATGGAGACTAAATCTAACATTGAAAGGGTAAGTTTGTATCTTGACTTTCATTCATACAATCGTAATGTCAACTTTTAAAAAAATATTGTAAGATATGCAGGGAAAAGGGCATTATAAAGTCATCTTTGACATCTGAGAGCACAAGCTTTGGGAAGGGCCTTTTCTAATCTTACTGTACAGGTTTGAAATGTACAGTTTTGAAAGCCTCTGTACAGTGAAAATGATCCCTTGATTGGTAGTTCTAGATATGCCAGTACTACCCAAGATGAAAACACAGTTATATATTGGTGGACCACAGGTCTTTAAAGGTGTGTACAAATTGCCTAAATGTTTTAGTTAAAATTTTCTATACTGGGTTTTCTTTATCTCCAGATTTATTCTGGAGTTTCACCGCTTCTGATATCATCTGTTTCACCGTTAACCTGAATCTAACTGATTATAATAATGTTTATTCCAAAAAGAACTATTCTGAAAGAGAATCAAAATTATTCCACATTCTTTACTTAGACTGAAATAAGGGAACACTCATTTTTTCATAGATTTACATGTCCTTGCTTGCAGTGTTTGGAGAATCTGGAGAAAAGCTCACAGACCTAGGCTTGAGTGAGATTTGAAGTTATGGTTAAGCAATGTCCACCTCTTTTTATATATTCTTTATGTTGAATTTCACAGTCTTCTTCCATTGCGTTTACTTAAATTAATGGAAAAAAAAAAAAAAAAAAAAAGGAAGCTGTTTCTTCTGGCTTCTTTGTAGTTTGAACTTTGAGATTAATATTTTGTATTTTCTTCAGGACTGCATATGATCATAGGACTATAAAACAAATTCTATTCACTGAGTAAATTTTCAAATTTATTGCACTTCAAAGCAAGCCAGTAAATCTAGATTAATGCTTTATGTGCACAAACCAACACAAGATTCTCAAAGAAGGTGATATTTAGATACTGTATGAATGGTGGATAATATTGACTTGTAAGGTGTTTGTACCATATGTCATATATATCAGTTTTCAATTCTGATTGAAATATTTTCTTGTTACTGCATTGTAGATACTGCATCAAGATTTTGTGGGGGCTCTTTAAGGGTTATCTTCAAGAATTCCTGTGGATAATTCAGAATACTTGAATATGTCTATAAAGAACTTAAATATTTTCTTTTTATATTGATTACATTTGGCATATGTTATGGAAAATAATTAAAGTCCTTGTTATACTTTTTTAAAGTGGCAAATGCTAATAAAGTCTTAAGAGTTGGTAAATTGGTTTTATAATGTTGTTCAATACTTTAAGATTTCTGGATAAGAGGTTTTATCTTGCAATCACTATTGTCTGGCTTATCATAAATCCATGTTAGAAATGTTTATGTTATGTTAAGAGAAGTCCTAAAAAGTGGAAATCTTTAGGGAAAAGAAAAGTTGTGGTGGGTTTTACTAGAGAGTTCCAATTTTAGCAAACATATGTCTGAATTTCATTACAAGTTATTTCTTGTCCAGTGTTATGCTGCTTACATTTTTTTCACCTTTCCAAATTTATCAACAAGTTTATTTTTTACAGAGAAAAGAGGGTGATAATTCTGTTTAAAATGACTCATAGTAAACTAGCTGACAGAAATAAAAAGTACAAATATAGATTTTTTTTTGTATCAGCTGAGAAATGTCTCATGTCATTGAGTTTGCTGCATGAACTTCCTTTAGATAGTTGAAGTCCTTGCATAAGTCTTCCAAAATTGAGAAGTTTTGCTGTCTACTCATATGCTCAGTAAAATATCCATAGGTTGTTTTTGTGTAGGTCAGTGTGGGCAATCACTGCAAGAAAATCAGACTCACCGGTGAGCAGGAAAAGAGTTCTGGGAGCCAAATATTGTGGAGGCCACAAGCCTGGGTTGGGTAACAGGGAGATCAGGACCTGTGAGGGTTCACTGCTGGAGAGACCAAGGCAGGAGTGGTGGGCTAACCTTGACTGGCTAACAGACCCACACAGCCACTCTCTCACCTCAGCAAGAGGCAGGAGAATTCCATGTGTCCAGACACTTCAATTAGTGTCTTGGGCAAAACAAACACAACTTGGGGAAGATTAATTTCATGTACTTCAATAAAAACAGAGCAGGATAGTAAGAAACAAAGACAAAACTAGAAGTACCTTTCCCCTACTGCCCATTTTTCCCCAAAGTTACTCTTCACTTTTCACTCCTTCACCCTTAATTTTTCTGTCTCCTCCCTCCCTCCTTGATGAATGGCTTAGGGGGATAGGTTATGGGAGTTGAGATCAGTTAATAACACTTGAACTCTTCTACGCTTTCTTCCTCATGCTGTTTTCCTGCTCCAGTATGGGATCCCTCCCAAGGGACACAGTCCTTCATGAACATTTTCCTGTGCCATATATAATTTGGTTTTCTCCTTCATTTGTTTCTTGAAGAAAAAAAAAATATTAAAAAGAAATTTTATTTCTTGAACTAATTTTTTTTCTTTTTGAAGCAGTATATGGATGGCTTGCTTGCTGCTTTATCTAACACTTAATACATTGTCTCACCTAAAATTGCAATTCCTGACAACACTGTGAATTTTTTCATCAATAACAGCATCATATTCATAAATATTTAATAATGAAAGCTCTGGATATATACTTCTTAAAGCAACAACAAAAAACAGAAACAACTGTTTATGGCACCCTGAATAATCAGATTCTTAGACATTTAAACAAGCTGAGAGCATAATCTTTAGCAAGGACCCCAAAACTGCAATATTATATTGTTAGAACATTAAGTGGATTTCCATTGTATTAATATCTACTCGTGGAGAACAAAACAATATAGTGAGATACGCTATTTTAGATGTGATGTAACTTTTATTTTCGAACTAGGGAAGTAGTACACTAAAATATAGATAATTTGTCCCCAGTTAAAGAAATTTTTGAGTTTCTGTATTTTATTTTATAGTCTCAGCTGCAATGATTCTTCCTACACTTATTTCTCTTGTTTATTTTTTCTTGATTTTTCTTCAAATCATGGCATAGAAAGATATTGGTAGCAGTGACTTCCTTGTACTTCTAAATATTAAGATTCAGTATGAATTTATGTGTGACTTTTTCAATTACCATCAAATTCATCCTGGATATTCTTCAAACCATGTACTTCAGCTGATCCGAAACAGAATGCTATTTTTTACCTTTGCAGATTAGTAGCCTTTATTCATGTTCTAATTTACTCCAGCTGAGTTAAACTTCACTGGCAACCTAGTCCTTGGCTTCTCTGGCTATTAGCTCTACACTACAGATACTAGGGAAGCTTATAAACAGAGAAAAGTTTTGAAAATTAATACAAAAATCTATTGTAAGAACACATTCTCATTTATTTTTAACTTTATAATGTTTTTATATTTTCAGTAACAATGAAATAAAGCAATATTGTCTTTGGATTGTTTTACTGAATTGATCCACAGTCTGTTGGGTAATTCTTATGCTACTGTTATCTCTTTTGCTCTGCACTAAAAAAAAGAAATTGGCAGGAACAACAGATTTATACTCTTCGTTTTCATCTTCTTACTTTTCATCTTCTTATCGTATCTTTGGTTCATACTCTGCCTGTCTACAAAGTTAAAGCCAGAAATTAATAAACTGGTGTATATTAATTAATATTATATATATTAATTCTTAATACTGTTGTGTATCAGGTGTATATATATATATTATTTTCCTGTTGTGAAATAAGGAAATTCTACTTAAGAAAGATGTTAAGACTTGACAGTCACTGTTTAACACAGAGGAAAAAAAGGACTATTCACTGGGGAAATCATCCCAGTCTATGTTAAATTTGTACATGCTGATATCCAGTGTCATCCACAACAATATTTCCTCAGTGTTTGTCATCCATGCAGATGTAAGTTAGTGTGCTGCTTTTAAAGACTAACTTTTTGCAAAGGTCATGCACAGTTGATCCTGTTGTTTAACAACTCTTCCACTATATATTTTAGCATGTACATGCAGTAAGGTGTACTTGTGCTGTATTTTGCAAAGGCTAAGATGCAAAAGTATATATATATATTTTTTAATGCTCATATTAATTTTACTTTCTTTGAGAGGATCATCTGGTAAACAGATTTTTTTTAAATTTCTTTTTAGTACAGATTTTCACATGGAGAGATATTTTGGGATATTTTATTGTAATAGATTTTACATAGTTACTTTTAAAATTAAATAAAACTCACACAGGGTTTCTAAATAAAATTACGTTGAAACTAAATAGACATACCCTATGCTGTGAAGCAAAAGCTAGGATGTCAATATCATGCATGACAAGAAGATTAAATTTTTTTTTATAATCCCCAAAGGATAACAGAATTTTTTTATCTTGGAAGCTTTATTTTCAACCTATGTCTAAATGCCACTTCATCAGTTTTCTATCTATGGTAATTTTCTTGGATAAGCGCACATAGATTTTCTTTTACTTTGGGTGCCATTTGACATAGTTTTTGGTTTTTCTTTTTACCAAGTCGTAAATCTGCATGAAAACTATACTCAAATTCAGGGCTGTTAGAATGTATTTCTCTAGGACTTTTTTTTAACATAAAATTTAGCTGTTTTCTTCTCTTTCTGTGTAAGAATAGATAGACAAACTTTTGAAGAAAACACTGATTCATTATTAATTTCTAGAGATGTTCACCTGGAAGTCTCAACTTCTTGAATTTTTTTTTAATTCTTTCTTCGTAGCAACTGTTTAGATATTATTTCCTGATTCGTGTTTCCTAACTGTAATATGAAACAGATGACTTTTCTGGATTCCCATGGAAATAAGACTCTCCAGAGTGAAAGTACTGACAGCTATGGAGACAGAAGGAAAGGAAGTGAGAACAAAGTGATATATCTGTACATGAAAAATAACTCCTCTGGTAAAACAATAACAATTATATTGACTGCACTTCAAAACTCTCGTTCTTAATTAAAATTACTTTCTTATTTTTAAAACTGTTGAATAAAACAAGAACATGTTCACTATCACGAGAGGAAAATGATACTCCTCCCCTCAAATCCCCCAAAATTAGAAAATAAGTACTGTGAGGTTCAGACATGTAGGCAATTAACTCTGCTAAGACAACCAGTGTGCTTTACATGAAAGGGAACATTTTAAAAAGGAATAAGTACTAGTGCTCAATTTCTTTTTTTGCTTCAATCATCACAGGTATTAAACTGAGAAAAGCTCCGGGGTAATTATGTTATCAAGTTCAGATAATGAAATATAAACAGGATTGAAATGTTCTTCTTATGAACAGAATGAAAATAACATGGGGAAATCTACAGCACAGGTTTTAGAAAAATCAGTGATAAGAGGGGAATGTAAATATTCCAGAAACAGACAAGTGCTACTAACCTGAAATTACAGGTAAAAGAAATTTAGGTCAGGATTGTATTGCAGCAAGACCTTTAAAAAGTTACTGAGCACACTCATGACAATCTACGTTATATATATTAGCAAAATTCCAAGAACCATCAAAAAAAAGAAAAATCAAGTGTAATGAAAAATATTCAATTTATTGCACAAATATCTAAATGCCATGCTGTTTTGTTTAAACTACTGACTTAAATAGGTGATGAAATGAGTACCTAAGACTGGAAAAATGCAGACAAAATATCTGTCTCTAGACAAAGAGGAAAAACTCTCTAGGCAATAATAAGGTAAGACAGCTTTTTAATGAGAATATATGGGGTAAGAATAACTAGAGGAATTATTAATAAACATTTGTACAATAGTGATGAGATCAGCATGGGGCAACATGGAATTCTCAGAAATGGATCACATTAAACCAGTGTGTTATATAAAAGAATCAAAGACCTTATGGTTATTGAAGAAGAACTCGAAAGAGAAGCCTTTCATATGTCATGTCTATTACATCTTAACATTGGTAATGTTTTGGTGCTATGTTACACAGCAACCTTGCATATGAAATAACACAAGGAGTTCATTCATCCCTTTCCATGGGTAGGCAGGTGTTCAATCATCCCCAGGGAAGCAGGGCTTCATCATGCACAACAGTGACTTGGGAAGACCCACACCCTAACTCTGAAATGTACCCTTCTTCTCCTTTCCTAGATTTTTGTTGTGCTAAAACCAGCATACAGATCCTTTCTAACCTTAATTATTCCCTAATTCTATGATTTCTTTTATTAAAAGACTGCATTATTTTCCAAAAATTTTAATGTAATGTGCAGAATAATGCTTCAATACTTTATTTATCCTTTGCCTATGACAGCCAAAATCATTTAGCTGCAAATGAAAACTCTAGTTTTAGTAAAGAGATGCAGATATTTTAATTCCAGCAAGTAAACCAGTTGAGAGAGTTGTCTAGAGAAAATTTAGATGATGTTTAAGAGAAGGCAGAGACAGCTCTTTAAAAAGAAAAAAAAAAAAATGATTTCATTATATTATGATTTCTTACAATGCAAGACTGGCATGTCTTTTCACTGATCAAGCTGTGTCTGAATAAACTGAATGCAGTAGACTTTTAATTCCATGTAGGGGTCAATCCCTGTGTCTAAATCAGTTCATAGTGATCCTAGATTTTTGTGAGTACTACAAGACTAACAATGTGCCTCCATTCAGCACCATAAGCTTTGTTAAGGTGTGTAGTAAGACATTCATGGAGAAACGTCTTCCAAATTCTTCAGCAAGGTACTCTGGACAGTGACTGAACACAAATTTCCTGAACCACTGAGTGTACTTGGTTTAGTTTAGGGTAGAGGCTACTGAAACCATGGCAAATTTCAATGACTGTAAGACCACAAAGGAATATGTGATGTTCTAAATTAACCCTGTGCTTCTATGGTCCATAAAATCTATAGACACGTTATCAAAACCAAATACTAAGCGAAACAAGATTTTCACTTACTGGCAGTCATAAATGAACCAATAAAAAAAATAGCAAAACATGCTGGTGAAGAAATTTCCTTCAATCACAAAAAGCAGGTTAGGTGAAGAATTTTTTATGATCCCATGCAGACCAGATAAAACATTTCACCTGCTGCAGAACAGGGTAGAAATCCACAACAGCTCTAAAAACACCAGATTTTAACACCCTTAAACACACTTCTAAGATTGCAATTCATTAATAAATTCAACTCCCAGGTCTAATATTGGAAGATTCAGACCACAAAGTAAAGAACAAATATAGATATCTGCATGTTTACTGTCTTAAAATTCCAATTATAGTCAGGACAGACAAAGATGCTGAATCTTGCTTATTGCGCAGATGCTAAATCCCACTTGTTACAATCTTAGGTAACTCAGTCAGCCTGTGCACAGATCTGCAGCTGCAGATCCCCTGAATTCTTGGTGCTGTATCTGCCAGCCACATGTGTTATCTCAGCTATTTTGGAGCATCACAGACATGCCTCTGTTTAGAAAATTTGATTAAGTCTTTTACTCACATACTAAGTTTGGTTTTGAGCATCTCCCATTTCTCCAAATCTGGAGTAATTTTATGTCCTTCTCTGAATTCCAAAATTTAAGAACTTAAAATAGTCTTATCAATATTGTCCCCAGAGCCTCAAATTATCTCACATCATAGTCATTGCTACCTCTAGCAGAAGCAGAGGATGAAGTAGCAAGATTTGGTTCAAAGAACTGACTCAAGGAAATGGTTAAAGATTTTGTTTCTTGGAATGGTGCAGATGTTGATATAAGAAAACATCCCTAACATTATATTTCAAATACTCTTTACCAATTTGCAGCATTACATTTAAGTAGGTGATATGAGAAAATATTTGCCATCTTTCCATATGCAGAGATTTATACTTATGAATTCCCTCAGAGCAATGTGGGTGTAGATGTCAACTAAGATATGAATTATAGATCACTGGTTAATGATTTTAAAAGACTTCTTACCAAGTCAGTGCATACTGATGACTTGATTAGATTTGCTAATGTACCTCTTCATGTTCTCTCTGGAAAGCGCCTTTATTTTGTCAGATTGTGATCTGAGTTTATTCTAAACCTTCGATACTACGACCTACAGTGAGCTGCTATTACAACTGAGATAAGTGAACGTGGTAATTTGCTTTTCTTTGTTTCAGTTTAGATCTAAGATGTATTTTATTTACATACCCCAGACTGCAGTTTTATAGGCAAAGTGATTAGTGAAACTATCTGCAAATTTTTTGCACAAAACTGCTGTAAAATGAATAGAAAATGAGTAGAAAGCTAAGTTTGGGGGTCATATTTACTGTTCATGGGAGAACGTAGTAAGGCAACACAGGAACATCTTTTGAATTCATTACTATTGATTAAATTTTTAATGTTATAAGGAGCTTCAAATAATTCCCAGACAGAAAGGACAACAAATGAGTTAAAGATTAAGTTACAGTTCTAACTACTAGGTACAAGAACAATTGTCTATAACAGTGCAGAAAGAAGAAAAAGATATACTGAAGTAAAAGCTTACAGTAGGTGCTGTGTATCAGAGGACTCGTGAATGAGGAAGATTATGATGCTGCAGAGAATGCAAATGCTGTTGTGGAATGTGTAAGGGCACAACCTAAAGATAATTCTTAGCAGTGATAAAACTTCTCCTGAGAAACTGTGCCACATTTTGGGAAACTTATTACAGCTTGTGCGTTTCTAAGATGTGAACCAATTTTTGAAAGTTCAGAGGAGATCAATGCACGTGATCACAGTTCTAGAAATTTTGATTTTTTGAGTAAAGGCTGACAAAAGTCACTTTAAATACACTAACTAGAAACTAATGGGATTCTTTGCTACTTTTCAAATATGTTAAACATTGGTTCAATGAAATGAACTGTTTTCCTTTCCGCTATTGGCTTGAGAAGAAATACTGGGTTGCCATTGAAATAAAACAGATTAAGTTCTTTTTTACAGCATACCACCATAGTCTTCAAGATTAAGAGGAAAAGAGTATTTCACTGCTTCAAAGAGAAAGGGTGTAAGCTTTTCTCTGTAACTCTGAAAAGGACAATAGGCTAGGGTGTGGGAAACACACCTGGGGAATGACACATGCCAAACAGAAAATGTGAGAGAAATTAACCAGTGGACAATCTAGAGCTGTTGCTTCTTGTCTTCAAGAATGGAATACCATGAAGGACACAGCACCAAATGTTGGTTTCACAGTCAGTTGTCTATGGTAGGTTATCAGAAAAAAGCACCCTATGCACTTTATTTAGGATGAAGAAAAACACCTTACATGCAAAGCCAAGCATTAATGGTTAGTGAAATCCAAGTCTTAAAAATCCAATAAAAGAATTATTATTAGTCTTGTTACAAAGTCATAGTCCAAATTTCCTAACTATTGCAGCTCATTTCCAATAACTATAACATTAGAAGTGATGTAAAGTTTCCTCTTTCCTCTTGTTTATGCACATCCTTCCTACAGTCCTCTGGGTTCAAAAGAAGATAGAGGGCTTGAATGAGTCATAAGCAACCCAAGTTATTTCTCAAAAGAGCTTAATCCTGATGATTTCTTAGTCCTTTTTATATTTTGCAATGAGTATTACACCTTAACCTCTTTCTTCATGGGTTCAGCAAACAGTTTTAAATCCACATAGACTATGTATAGTATGATTTACTTATTGTGTTGGATATGTTTCCCTCTTTCTCTCTATTATCCTTGAAACAAATTATACTTAACTCCCAAGGTTGCTTTTCTTTAATAACCAGTAACTGATCATTGTTGAAGGGGCCTGGGGTCTCTGGATTCATCCATTGTTTTGTACTTTCAAGGTCTTTGCTACCACTTTAAGCTTGTATTTTTGGGCACCCCTGATAAATTCCTTTTTTTTTTTTTTTTCTGTAATAGCCCTCAGCCTGTGGCTTTCTGGTATTACAGTTAACATTTATTGGAACAGTTTTGTCTGAAATAAATGTTTCATTAATAGTTAATTCTATGCAAGCAATTATGTACTGGAAGTCACATATACTTGCAGACACATACATATAATTATACAATGCTCTGGTAACTGCTTGCCACCAGTATCTGGTAGTTAAAGGAATTGGTGTGTTATCAGAACTACTCTGCAATAGTAATTATAGCTAATTATAGTAGGAAAAGGATTAAATGTATTTTGAAGGTGTCTTTTAACACTATAATTCTGTTGTATGCTCTGTGCCATAATGATGGACTTCTGCCTGTAAGTTAATTTTTCAGGTAAAAAAAAAGATCTGTAGTAATAGGTTAATAATAAGGTAGTGTTCACTGGTATTCCAACTTGTATTTATAATGGGATTTAGTATCTGCTGAAAGACCTGGGATAGCAGGAAAAAAGCTGTATGAGCACTTGTGTTATGCTACAGCAGGAGGCCAACGCTTTCCAAGAAGGATTATGGTCCAATTTTACATTATTCAGTGACGAGCTGTGAAGAAAGTCTTATCTAAAAGAGATTGATTTCCATCAAAATGTTTTAAAATTTTACAGAACTAAAGTGCCAGACTTAATTTTTCTTTGTTTGTGCTGGGACATTCAATTAGCACTTTTTGCCCAACATTTTGAACATTATTTCTATCTATTCTCATTAGAATGGTTACTCTATTGCCATGAATTAAAGCCTCCATCATCTTCTGTGAACAGTGGGCACATGCAACAAACATTTTTATGAACAGTTTTATGAAATGCCTAATCAGTGTTATTACAGTTAAAAACTGTAGCACTTTGTGTTGGTGTGTATGGGCCCTCACATCATTACTTGAATGAGTGTGACGATGACATGGGCATGCATTGCTCTGAGAGTGGCAATCAGCCTCGTGCCACTTCAGAGGAACACACCGTGTGTGATAAATCACAGATTAAATTCAAAGCTGCACTGATGTAGCCTGATGTGAACCCGTAGGGAGCAACAGCTAGATCACCCATCTGAAAGGATTGCCAAGACAACTCAGATACTCTCTGGAGTATCTGAATTTTTGCCTGTGTGACAGTGTTTTTCATCACATACTTTCACACCAGCTGTACAAAACAACCTACCAAAAATACGTCTCTCAGTGTATATATATATATACATATATATGTCTGTGTATATATATATATATGTTATACTTAATTGTGTATATTTTGAATCATTGATGGGTATAAATCTTGTCTGATTTATACATCATAAAAGATGTGCAAAACCAATAAGAAATTAAAATCAGCATTTATATTTATGGAATTTATCTTTAATAGATAATTTGGAAGTTAACAGTGGGCATAAATAGGAATTTTACTACCACTTTTTATATTAATGTCTGGTTAGAATGTTTAAAACTTCAAAATGTCAACAATTAATTGTCATAGATGGGATTTTACAGTCACAAGCAAATGTAAATTATTACTGATACTCATGGCAAAAGAACAATGATGAACTATGTATAATTTATCTTCTTTTTCACTCCATCACTTTGAGAAGTCTTGTCTTTGTAAAACTTACTGTCTTTGAGATCCCTGATGAGTCCCTATCTATGAGATCCTTATTGCAAAAGAGGATTTGATTCACGCTGTTGAATATTTAAGAGGTTCTTTCAAGACACAGAGGGAAACCAGTTACCAGAAATGAGAAAAAATCCAAGGAATTCCAAAAGTATTTCTCTTTACAGCCACAAAATTTATTCACATGAAAGAAAATTTTAAAATTTTACAAACTTTTTTAAAAAGAAATCTTCCTATTTTTATTTCATAGACTATCCTGCCTGAAAATGGGGGAAATTGTAGTTGAAAAATGCAGATATTTGCAACTTGTATTGCAGTGTGCACTGTTCTCAGATGCATAGAATAAATATGATTGAATGTATTCTATATAATACTTCAAATTAGCAAACAGTTTATATGAATTAAAGGAGGCAAATTACTGAAAAATATTGTTTACCCTGTCTGTTTTAAGAAAGCAAGTAGTAGCAATTATATTAATATCCTTGCAGAGTGAGGGAGAATTTGCAAGATATCCAAAACAAGTATACAGTACAAATAATTAATGAAAAAGATCATTAAGAAATAAATATGTAGGGTTTTTTTAGGTCAAGATTTTAACTTTTTGAGCATATGAAAAAATTAGTAACATTTTAAGCACTGAACAGTTACAAAGAAGATATGGAAATCTTCTGGAATTTTCTATAATGTATAGGGAAATAATTTCTACCAGAATTCATAGAAAAAAGAAATTCATCCAGAATTTCTTAGCACTTCTTCAAACTCATTGCAAAAGCTTCAAATTCTCAATTGTGTTCCAAAAGTCATAAAACTATTGAGCAATCAGATGATGAGAAAATAAAACTATTGAGCAATCAGATGATGTAGGAAAACATAAACAAAATAAAAAACTTGTAGTTTCAAATGCCTCACAAATTTATGGCATAGTTTTAATTCCTTCTCTGAATCCTTTCAGAGANCAGATGATGTAGGAAAACATAAACAAAATAAAAAACTTGTAGTTTCAAATGCCTCACAAATTTATGGCATAGTTTTAATTCCTTCTCTGAATCCTTTCAGAGAAGAGGATTATCTGAGGTCAGATTATGGGGAGAATGTTAATAATTATGATCTCATATAGTGTGAAGGCAAATGATCCCGGTGATAGCACTGAAACCATTAATATGAAAATTCATTTCATAGGAGCAGTTCATTTACTGCACCTAGAATTGTCCCTGTTATATATTCAAGGATAAAGTGATGTAAAATATTTCTTTGCAAAATGTGTTGGCTACAAGAGGTGTAAAACAGGAAAAAGGTATTATTATGATAATCTGTTGTTTACAAAACTGAGGGCAGGTTTTCAGCTGCAAGAATCAAAAGGAAATCTGTTTATAGTTAATGTTTTTTAGTTGAAACTTGAAAATATAAAGTAGTTAAACCCTATGAAGCCTGAAAAAGACAAATAGTACCCATTCATCATGTATTAATCAGATTTGTCTTTTCTACACAGAACAGATTCTTTAGGAATAACCTGCAAAGCTGAAATTAATAACTAAATTTGACGAACTAACTAAGTAACTAAACTAAGTTTCAAAAATACCTTTTGGCCTTCAGAATACTGATTCACAGAAGAAATAGACTTGTCTTCTTTCCTTTGATTCCCGGAGAATTATTTGGAAAGAGGATTGCTAGAAGCTGTTCTGAATCATTTATAGTCATGAATACAATTTTCAGTCAGACTGAAATATTTCATAATGAGGTAAGAGATGGAAAAATTATATCACTTTTAGTTATTTGTAGAAAAGAAAAGATGTAATAGTGGTATATGATTTTATTTTCTCTCAGTCTGAATTTAAAATCTGAGCAAGGTTGAATGTATTTTGTCACACATTGTAGAGCCTGTATCTGGTTATTTGCACATTTGTATAGGGGTGGCACTTGTCATGGAGTCAGTTGGCACTATTGCCATCACTCACTTATAATCCTCTGACCATGGGAGTCCCCCTTTCCCACGAGACTGAGTGTGGATGGCACATATGCTGGCACCAGACATGGTGCCAGGAAACACCAGCATGGGAAGCAACCAATGCCTGCACAACAACCACACCTCCATCACTTACAGGGCCACCACTTCATTGAATGAATTAGAGACCCTCTGGAATAAGCTACATGTTCCACTTATTAGCATAGTGGTGTAGAGATAATGAGGCAGCAAAGAGTCATAATATCTTCTTCACAAGCATAAATCACAGATTTATTAATGTGTTCTGTCATAAAGTGTACATCACGTCTTTTCCTTTTTTAGTTTCCCACTGCTTAATACCACACAGAAGAGAATCACAGAATCATAGAAGCACTGAATGGTTTGAATTGAAAGGGACCTTGAAGAACACCAACTTCCAACCCCCCTGCCACCATCAGGGACAACTTTCACTAGACCAGGTTGCCCAAAACCCAGTTTAAAATTTTTCCCCCTTCTTCTGTTGCTATGCGCCCTTGTAAAAAGTCCTGCAACCTTCCTGTAGGATGCCCTCAATGTTTTAAAACTTCAGTTATATCACTAACGTCTGGTAAGTGTGCTTGAGATCAAGGTGATTATATGAACCTATACCAAGCTTTCATGAGCGTCAATGACAAGATAAATGACTGTTTATTTGTGGTCAAACAGAACAGAGATAAAACTGTAACTTAACTATGATACAATTATGTTGGTCAAAGAAAATCTTTATTTCTCTCACTGCGATTACTTCTTGTGAAGAAATCCTAACATAAAATATAAGAATAGAGATACGAACATTTCAGAAAAGTAAATAAAAGAGATTATCAATATATTTTCAGTTCTAAACAGAAGTGAAAGAACAGGCATTTCTTATTGTTTAGCGGCAACTTCCTCAAAGTGAGTTTTTCTAACTAACGTTATTCTTCACACTTTCACCTTTATCCTTCTCCTTTGATCCATCTTACCATTTTTTGTCCAAACATGTTATTTTATCCCTTCTCTTCCTTATTCCTTTATCTACCATTTTTTAAAAAAATTGTATTTCTCACTCATAGCAACAGTATATCTGAGTTCAGACTGTTCAAGTTGATTGATTTTCAAATATGAAAGAATTATAATATAAAATTAAACCCCGAAGTTTTTTTACAGAATCATAACCAGGGCCTTTGTCAAGTTATCTATGGAGAATGCAAACACACACACACACACACGCACAAATAAACAAACAAGCAAACAAAAATAAACCCCATAAAAACAAAAACAAAACTGATATCAAGGAATGCACCACTGAAACCAATGAATGCAACACTAAAATTTGGAGGTTGGGAAAGGGAATAATAGATTGGGGTTCCTTTTCTAACTTCCTCTTCTTTCCCCATCTGAAAGTTAAAAGAACAAGGCAATTGACTTTTGCTCACACCATTCTAGAGATTTATGAACACAGTCTGGAGAGGGTTCAGGTATCTTACCCAGCGTCACCATAGAAAATGTGTGTTTTCCCTGATGCTTTCCTTGGTTGCTCCTGTTAGCTGTGCATGCAGTTGGCTACTCTGCTGGTCTCTGTACTCTCCACACAGGACAGTAAAGTTGGGTGTCCAGCCTCAGTTTAGAAATTCTGAGAATTAGGCACCAAAATGTGAGACAGAGCATTGAGGGCACAGATTGGTGAAATATCAGAGATTTTTAAATTATTGTTTCAAAATGCTTCAAACACAAGCTGAAGGTCTTACCTGTGTAAGATACAGATTTTAGACTATTTTTGTTAGCCAGGTGAAACCAAGTTGTTTGTGAATGTTAAAGAAACAAGTGATAGAAAAGTTGGAGAAGCTAGAATTCAGAAAACATTTACTGGCATATTTAATTCTGAAAATCTACCACTGCTATTTTAACTCTATTTTTACCATAAGCATTAGTATAAAAGAAAATATTTATTTTTAAGAATTCAGCCTTGCTGATTTATTGCCAGAATCATATATGGTGGAGTTCAGCCTTATTTATTTTTTTTAGATTAAATTTAATGAGAAGGGATTGGTTACTAGCAGCAACTCCACAACTTATCTTGTGAAATTTATAAGTTAAAAAAAAAAAAAGGGTGATCAAAAGAAACTTCCTTGCATACAAATGTAATAGTCTGCTGTAAATCTGAAAATCATGGATTTTTCATAACATAAATTACCGAGTCTAACTCAGCAAGCAGGGAATTTGATTTCTAAGAACATCTATCAAAGGTGGGATCACTAACTAAGTTAATATACCCTTTGACAATTAATAGATAATGTACTTGTCTCATTAAAACAAAACTTTAGATAAAATAAAGTGAATACAAATGTCAGAAGATGTACTTTTTTAGAATTAATGAGGTTCCAGTCAGAGGGAAAGGCTTAGTTATTACTTTAAAATATGTCCACAACTAAAAGTCCATTTTTAAAAAATGATTTTACTTTGATGCAGCTTAAGTTTGCACAATAAAATTATCAAATAGCAGCTAATACTGTCTTAAGTGCAAATAACTTTTCAATGCACTTATTTTTAAAGAAAATTTTTGTGAGGTAGAATAATCTGAAAAACCCCTATTGAGCTTATTCTAGTAGTTCTATCAGTTGAGTCTATAGAAACAAAATGGTCATACATAACGTACTTTAAAAAAAAACCTGTATAGATTTTAATGGATATTTGTTCTTTTTTTTTTTTCTTAACCTTTTAATTTGAATATTTCCTAATCTTGCATGAAGTTCATTACTTCTGCACTTAATGAAATATATTTAGAGCATTGACTATATATTCCTGTGGTGTCCTGTTTGTGTAAGTCATCTTGCCTTTCAAATTATCCCTATGGATAGTGGGAGCTAGTGTTCTTTTGAAAAACAAAATATTAGAGAAGCACAGAAGTTCTCAGAGCCCAGTTAGAGGGAAGGGTGAATCTAATGGTTCTTAGAAAGAAAGGCAAAGTGTCTTACAACTACTGCAAGGTGCACCACTTCAGCAATTTCTTAGAGGATGTACACTTGGCTTTTAGAAAATACTCCTAATTTGTTATGTCTTGGGCTTTGACTGGGTGAACAATTGTTCTTCTCCTTTGTATCCACCTTTTTTTTTTATTTCTCTTCGTTTATCTGCTTTGTGCTTGTAAGCTTTGATTGGGGTTGGGTTTAGTCATCTATTTGCTATAAGGTATAAACCTTAAGAAAACTTAATAAATTTTCCCTATTATGTCCTTAAAAGTAATGAGTTTCATTTCTTTTTGGAGGGAAGCTTAAAAATAAGTTCTTTTATTGACAATAAAGTTTATTTCTGTCCCTTTTTCTGGAATCAAAATATGCTCCCATCTTTGTGGAATGGGAATTTTTTGAAATGGTTCCAAAAAGGCATGAAAGGAGATAATATTTTTGTTCTTGGCTTCTCATACCTGCCACAAAGAACAGAACAATGAAGGAGAGATCTATAATCAAATTGCTGTCACTGCACACAAATTCAAAATATTCCAAGGAGAAAGGTCCTGCAGAAGTAACTTTCATGTAGGTGATAGAATGTGAAGAGAGTCATCGAGGGAACTAGACTTCTAATGGAGCTCAGAAGTTCAGATCTCAAGGTAATTCTGTGCAAAAGCCCACGTGAAAATCATGCTCACAGGCTTCTGATAAATTACTGACTACGAGACAGAGTTGAGTATGCAGGTGCAGGATTTAGAATGCAGTATATGTTGTTTATGCATTTTATTTTTTCATCTCTGATTTACTGTGCTTGAGGAACGGTTGAAAGAACTGGTGCTCTAGTAACTCCCAAGACCCCACCTTCCTGACATAATCAAGTTTATGTCCCATAAACTCAGGACTGCTGAGACAAGAAGTATGCCACCTGTCCTTGTTTGGTGCAAGTACAAATTTTTCAACATTATTAGACCTGTGGAATTGTGGAAAGCTGATCTACAGGACCTATAGACTACCTTTTGTTGTTAACGTATGTACAGAAACAATTTCTTTTGTCTTTTATAGCAATAGACACATTAAGTTCTAGCTGGGCTTTTACCCTTCTAATTTCCTCCCTGCATAAATTTCTTACGTCTTTGTCATCATCCTGATTTGTCTGTCCCTTCTTCCAAAGTACACAAACTCTCCCTTTTCTCCTGAGATCCAGCCAAAGCTCTCTGTTCAGCCAGGCTGGTCCTCTTTCCTGCCAACCCATCTTCCAGCACATGCTGATGGCTTGTTACTGCCTCTATAAGATTTCCTTCTTGAGGAATGTCCAGATTTTGTGTACTCTTCTGCCCTTCAGGCCTGTCTCCCAAGGGACTCTCTCCCCCAGTCCCCTAAGCAGGCCAAAGTCTGCCCTGTGGGAATCCAAGGTAGCTGTTGTGCTGACCTCCTTCTTTAGATCCCTGAGAACCAAAACTCACACCGTTTCATGATCAGCATGCCCAAGGCTGCCTCCAAGCACCATATTACCCACCAATCCTCTGTAAACAGATCCAACAGGATGTTTTCCCTAGCTGGCTCCCTCACCAGCTGTGTCATCTTTCCACAGGAAGAAAAGCCCTAATTCTTACGGCACTTCCATGGTTTATAGTACATCTTTCCTGCCATATGTCGGGTTCTATCACATCATAGAACATTATAGTTGCTGCTTAGCTGGTATGACAACAAACAAATTTGTGTTTTACTCTGTGATGTGATATGACATGGTCTGATGAGATCCCAGAACACTTAAAATAACACTTGCTAGGATTTATAACCTCTCTTACTGGGTGATATTTCATTTCAGCAGGTGATTCCACCCAATATATCTTCTTGAAATATGTTTGTGAAACTAGAGACATGTTGAAAATTAATTAATAACATTTTTAGGGCAAACAAATTACGTTAGCCTTAATTACAAATATGGTAAATAATTTTCTCTTACAAATGTATCCACATCAAATGCTTTATCTGCAAATTGCTCTCTGCCTAAAGCTCCTCTTTCTCTAATCTTAGAGATTTTTCTGCCATCTATATCTCTACTAGGTCTGCCTAGGATCCTAGGATCTCTGGGAAAGTTGTAGTAGAGTGAATGCCCCTAAACAGACTTCTGGGTGTAGGAGGAAGAGGAAATTGATCAGGAATAGAAAACATGTGTTTACAAAGGGTAATTCAGGTGTAGTCAACTTGGTTTCCTTCTGGGATAATATGGTGGGTTTGACCGTAGCTGGCTGCCATACCCAGCCACTGCTCTCATTCCCTGTCAATGTGAGGAGAGGAAAAGATGATGTAAAATCTCATGGGCTGAGATAAAGACAGGGAGATCAATTACTGTCATGTAAAAAACATGATTAGGGGAAGATTACTGAATTTACTAACAATTAATAAGAGTAGGACAGTGAGAAAATAAAGACAAACCTAAAAATACCTTCTTCATATACCCACCCTTCTCCTCAAGTTCAATGTCATTCATTCACTCTTCTACCTCCTCCTGCTCTCATCATTGCAGTGGGTAAGGGAATGGGGATTGCAGTCTGTTTATAACACTCCATTTCTCCTGCTCCTTCCCCTGAAGGCTGTTCCTTTTCTACAGCATAGGATCCCTCCCATGGGAGACAGTTTTTCATTAACTGCTCCAACATGAATCCTTCCTGTGGAGTGCAGTCCACCAGAAAGAGGCCATTTCAGTGTGGGTCCTCCAGGGACACAGTTTGTGCCAGGAAAACTGCTCCTGTGTGGGCTTCTCTGCACAGGATGCAATTCCTCTTGGGAGTCTGGTTATGCTTGAGTTACCCAAGGGCTGCACCCTCCCTCAGGATGTACCCACCTGCAGGATGCATCCACCTTCAGGATGCATCCACCTGCTGCAGCGTGTGGTTCTCCATGAGATGCAGGGTGGATTTGTGCTCCACTGTGGTAGCCCTGGGCTGCAGATGGAGAAGGTGCAGCACCGTGGTCTCTGTCATGGGCTTCAGGGGAATCTGTGCTCCAGGCAAGCCAGTTTCTGCAGCAGCAGCACATGGGAAGACTAGAAGCATAAATGAGGAGGAGATATTCAGACACAGCATAAAGATTTTTTTTTCATCTTGAAGGCAGTAAAGCCTTGGAACAAGCTATGAGGTCATGTAGTCTCTGGCCTTAGAGGTGTTTAGGACTGTTTTTACAATACATGCTTACCCCTTCACAGAAAAATTAAGGAAAGTGAAGAATTGTTTTCTTATGTTTGTTTTTTTTTCTTCCTGCTTTCATATCTAGATATCTCCTGAAAGACTGTGGGATGATTTTTTCCCCTGGTAGACTACAGAAGCAACCATCATTAACTGTGACTTAGGTAAGCATGTAGTTCAGATTATGGAGAATTCAATGTCTTTTCAATATATAAAGGGGCGTTAAGAAAGTAAAAAAAATACTTTTTTAAGGTCTGTGGTGAAAGAATAAGAAGCAATGATTTTAAATTGAAAGATGGTAGATTTAGACATAAGGAAGACATTTTTTACAATGTGGATGGTAAGACCAGAAAGGATTGCTCAGAAAAGTTGTGGATATCCCAACATTGGCAGCCTTCCAGGTCAGACTCAAATGACAGCAACCTGATCTAGAGAAATATGTCCCTGCCCTTGGCAGAGAGGTTGGACTAGATGATCCATCTTCAAAGGTCCCTTCCAGCCTAATCTATTTTATGACTCTATGATTCTATGAATGTTGAACCATCAGAACCCTTTAGAAAACAGGATCATGAAAATCAGTGTTTTATGAGGCAGGTTCCGTACACATGCTGAATATCAAATTTTTGCTTGGAATGTATGACTAGAGTTCTTAGATACTACTTTGCTCATTTTCTGTGCATCTTTTAAAAATATTGCTGTCATTCAAGCAGGTATATTATATAGTATACCTACTACCTGAGGGTAGAGAAGGGTTGACCACATTTTCATCTTACTTTCATTATGACTGATGTTTATGATGACAAACATTTTTACCCGCTTTCTCTCTCTTCCTTAAATTTAGTACCCTGCATAAATTTATTTATATATTCATTGTCATTCCACTAACGTGCTTAGACTGCTTTCCAGATAATTAACATAAGAAATAAATTTGGAAAAAGAAATGCCCTTGATACTGCTAGATATTTATGGGCATTCAACCATTCTTAATGTAGACTCAGACATCTTAACAAATTCTAGTTGCTTCAGGTGTTTTCAAACACAAAGGAGTGGACAATGCTGTACGTTGGAAGTGGTGTTTGAACATTCTTTTTACTCCCTTTCTTTTCTCAGCTGTTTTAAAAATAAACATGTCAAGAATTTTCTAATAATACTATTTGAAATCCTGGTGCCGCTGAAGTCACTGCTTAGTCTTCCCCATGCACAGCTATGAGATCAATAGAAGGACACTTTAACAAAATCACCTTTCTAATATTTGGAAGATGTAATCTCTGTGTTTCTGTCTTACAAGCTGATGTCTCAGTGAAAAAGAGTATAGTGAAGCTTATTTTTCTGTGCAAAGCTTTGAGAAATGCCACGTTACTATCAGTATGGAATTTTAGAATTATAACACACATTATCAATACAGCAGATAGACTTCTTTGAAGCTTATTGACAGTATTAGAGATATTAAAATTCAAGTTGGTAGATATACTTTTCTCATTGAAAACCTAAACACTGTCTTTAAATTGTCTCATGCCTTACAGGTGAAACTAAAGAATAAATATCTTAATTTGATTAAGATTTGCATCAACATCGAAATGTTAGATGTCTGTAATGAGCTATGGCTTCATCCAAAGAAGGAAGTTGGATTCATTCTGTTGACTCCATTGACATTAGATAATACCTTCTGTGTACTTATGCTATTCTCTTAAAATAGACATGTTGTATGTAAGGGCCTTGTCAGACAGAAGAATACCTTTGAGTAATCAGTATGTGAGTATTGAGCTATTACGTTCCAAAATAATTTGGTTTGATTGCATAATTTCATAGAACAATGTCTAATGTTTCAGAGAATGACGAAAGAAACTATGCAGAAAAGCAGATGAAAGTAACTTGTGAGAAGTATTAAATATTCCTGCTACAAACTTATTTCTAAAAATGCAGTAAAATCCTTAGTTTCAATATGCAAAAAGCTATCTTTCAATATTTTTCTGTAGAAATAGTTATGCCAATAATGGCTAACCTCTTACCATAATTTTATTTTTTCCTTTATCATCCAGATGATGTATTTTGTATAATCCATTCCAAAAATCAAAGAAGGGTTCCACTGAAATATGATAAATATATTAAATTGAAGTTCCTATTGCAAGGTTAGAATTCTGCTTTTTTTATTGAGCAAAACTTCCAACATCCAAAGCATTAAATGAGGCAAAATCTGTATAATTAGATTAAAGAATCTCGTGGATGATATGTATTACATGCATCTCATATTCAAGAGCATTTTGTCATTAGTAGGAGTTGTATCAAAGTTCTCTGGCTTTTTTTTTCCTCATAGTTTTCACTTACTATTCTGATGATAGGTTTTACTTCCAATGATTTTTTTTCTAGTAATGATGTTATTTCAAATCTAATAGACTTGAAAACATACAGAACTTAATATTATTTTCATCTTATTTTCAAAATGTGAATGGACAAATATGTATGAAAATGAACCACTAGATAATCTTCTTAATTACTTGTTTGATATTTGGTTATCTGCATACTTTCAGTCATCCTGGAAGGACAGTTATGAGAGTAAAGCTCACCTTTTACCCATGCATTTGTGTGTGTGAGTATACATATATATCATACATGCACAACTCTACATGATTCTGGTATTCATGGTATTGAGGATTATTGGGAATGATGTTTCACTGCAATATCTATGCTCCTTCAAATGGGACCAAGGAAATTTCTTCTCCAAATTACCCAACTTCATTAATTCTTTTTAAAAAAATTTCTTTAGGAGGAACTCTGAACAGCATTCTTATAATTTATTTACTTTACCCATTTAGAAGACACCTTGAAAGATTATTTAATGTTACTTCAAGTAACCATCAGTATTTAAATATTACCTACAGTGTATTTTTACAGAATTGTAGAAATTTTGACATCCCGTAAGACAGAACTATTTATTTACAGCAAAGTAAAGATACTTGAGGAATGATCAATGACAAACCATTTGGTGACAAACACGCTTAAAAGCAAGAGTGGGAGACACCAGAGCACAAAAAAATCCATGGCCCCAGTGTGGTGGTATTCAAACATAGCAGAGGGTGCAGCTGAGTAGAGAAAGCACCAAAGCCTATGGCACTGTTATGAATAACAATCACAGATTCAAGGAATCAGGTAGGTTGGAAAAGGCCTTTGAGATGATCAAGTCCAACCTATGACCTAACACTGCCTTGTCAACTAAACCATGGCCCTAAGTGCCACATCCAGTCTTTTCTTAAACACCTCCAGAAATGGTGACTCCACCATCTCCCTGGCTCCCCATTCCATACCCAATGACCCTTTCTGTGAAGCACTTCTTCCCAATGTCCAAATTAAGCCTCTTGTAGCACACCTTAAGACTGTGTCCTCTTGTCCTGTCACTGGTTTCCTGGGAGAAAAGGCCGACCCCCACCTGGCTGCAACCTCTTTTCAGGCACTTGTAGAGAGAGCCTCCACTTTAAATTATCAGCCTGAAAAACAAACCTTCTGATGGTTCACAGAACCAGAATCTGAGGCTGGAAGGAGTATCAAGAGGTCACCTAATCCAATTCCCTACTCAAAGCAGGTCTAATCCAAGCAGGATGCCAAACATCTCCAATGGCAGGGATCCCACTAGCCTTGTCAGCAGCCTGTTACAGAATTTTACCACTCTAATGGTTAAAAAAGAAAACAACAACAACAAAAAATCATAATATGTGACATTTTCCATGTTTCCAGGAAATAATAATTTTTATGCCATTTCTGTTGCTTTTATTCTACACTGTTTTGTGAGGGCTTTGCTGTTGTAATGTTAGAAAATAATGAATATTTGTCACATCTGTGGCTCCGGTGGAATGGGACTGAAATATGTCCCATTCATGTTAACAGAAATACATAAAACATTGTCACTCAGACATCTGGACACTTACCTAGCAACATGTGACCTCTTAAAAGAATTTGAGTATTTTGTGAGTGTCATCAAAACGTCTTCCTCAAACTTAGAGAGCTTTCTCACTCCCTTTCTTGACAGATTTTTAGACTATTTGCATTACATAATGGGTTATAATTTTAGCTTTAATTGAATATTATTTTAAACAAATTATTAAGTAGCAAAGAAAAACAATTCTTTAATTAAACCTCCAGTAAAGGTTAAGCGAATTTAGCAATGTGTACATTTAGGTTACAGAAAGGCTTTCTTCCTGTTTTTGCAGGTTTTTTATTCTCTTTGGGAAAGACTTTTTCTTCAGTGAGTCACACCACGTGCAGCTCTCAGAAGCTGTTTGATCCATAGAAACACAGGATTCTACAATGCATCCTTCCACTTCTGTGGGAAAAGTTATTTCTTACCCAGTATTACTCCACAGATCAACAGCAAAAATTTTTGAAATGTTCCTTGCTTACCTCTTGTCTCTTCTTGCCTTTAGAAGGTGCAGCATAACTCCATTAAACACAAGTATACATGGCTTGCACAAAATTATAAAGGAGATTTATATTTGCATTATTTCAATTTACTGAAACATAAAAAAAATTATCTGGGACACCCATGGTGCTGGGGACTTCAAACTTTAGTTGCCATTAGGCAACTATAGGGTTAGGATTCAGAGATCCTACACTTTCAGGGAAAGGACAGGTTGGACAGGGTTTTCAGCAACCTGGTCTAGAGGAAGGCATCCCTGCCCATGGCAGGGGGCTTGGAGCTAGATGGTCTAGACTTCAGAGGTCCCTTCCAAACCATTCTACAAGTCTGTCATTCTATGATTCAAGTGTATTTATTATCTTTACTATTAGCCTTTAAAATATTTCTTACATCATGTCTTTTTTAATACATAATGTATTTGTAGAAATGGAATATTTCCAGAATTGAACCCTACAAAAACCTAAATATTTGCAAGATAATAAAACAATTGTGTATCAGTGAATAGGATAAAAGCCTTTATTGTGAATCATAAAGATTTCTTTATTACTTCATACTTATATCTATTCATAATTTCAACTATAAGTTGTTTAGGCCATTTGATATTTTTTCAGGAATGAAAAGTAAAGCAGATTCATAGATTTTTTAGGCAGAGCCCATTGTAAATTCTCTATATTTGCCACATCTAACAAATTCTTCATGTAGTACAGAACAGATATGTGTAGCCTAAAATTTTAGCAGAAGGATAGTTTTTTTTCCCTTACTGTTCCAGTGTTCAGACTTCATTAAAAGTTTGAATTCCATATAATAAGATCTCAGTTGCCTGAATGAAGACCTAGCTTAGCAGATTTCAATGTTTTATGTTTAAATACTTATCATTGAATATTTCCAAGCACAGAATAGCAATTACTTTTTGTTATAACCTACATTTTTGCTTTGTTTATCTTTAAAATTTGTGTCCCGATTCTGACAAAAGACATAATTTATACCAAATGTTAAACAATATAATGTCCTAGCAGGAAAATTGTTTTTCCATTTTATTCTTTTCCCATCTGCTTGTAATTTTAAACACTATTGTTTCTGTCAAATTATGGTTTGTACTTAAACCTCATTGAGTTTCTAAGAAAGTTTTAATGTATTTGCATATCTACAATGCCTTTTAAAAACACAGTCATTAAATTAAAATGGATTACTTATAAGAATGGGTAAAAATTAATAATTTTAAGTTGCTTTTGTTATACTGTGGCATCAAGTATCTGAAGTACATTACTAATTTCAAGAATTATTGAAATTTATCAATGACTTTCTTTGTAATCAAAACTGGAAAAAAATACCAAGAACAGTAATATTGATAGTAGAGAGAGGAGGGGATTTGGAAATCTTTCCATGCTCTTTTGTCCTGCCTACCAGACCTGATCTATCTTATCAGCAGAACATGCATTCACAGAGATTTACTTTCAGTAGAAGCATTTTGAGTGACAAAACTGCAAGTTTCCAGGGAAAGAAATTCGGATAGCAAAGTCATGAAGGGAGAGTTTCTGAGTGCAAGATAAATAATATCTTCTAGAGCATTGTCCATCTACATGAGCACTAGAGAGTGGATGCTGGAAGATTTAATACAATCCTTATCATCTGAACATTAGAAAGAGATTTTAAATTACTTATTCATCTGTTAGCCTCTTCATAAAAGAAACCTCCTAACTGCATTACCAATACACATTTTTTTATCAAAAGTTTAATTGTGTGTGGTATTCAGGACCAACAGGGATGCTCCACTAAGTGGGTAGGGTTTAAAAGCATTTTAGACTATTATCAGAAAAAAATGGGTTTAGAGTATGATAAGGCTTATTTTTACAACTGGAATTAGAATATAGGCCTTCTTTATAACTGCCTCATTATTTGTAGTGTGAACTAAGTTTGGAGTTGGAGTTGATATTTTTTAAACTTCAGAATAGTCAGGAAACCAGCTGTGTCATTTTCTGGAGACTTAAAATGAGAGCCCTTTGGCTTCTTATCTACAAGATTTTTGAAGGGATGTATAATAGAAATTATGATTAAATACATCAATTAAAAACTTTGGAAAAATGCTGTTAGATATTTAATATCAGCTACTCAAAATTAGAGATAATTTTGAATTTTATAGTTCTGTATCAAAGTATCCCATGTGAAAACTCTCACTTGTGTGAATACACTGCAGTCATCATCAAGACCCAAAGGCTTACAAGAAAATAAAGTATCTATTTGCATGGAATGGTTTGAATACCATCACATTGTCTTGAACAGAGATGGTAAAACAAATAATTTTAATAACCTCTTATAGATTAGGTACTTAAAATTCTGTGCAATAAGTTAAAAATTAAATACTGCATCTCGAAACATTTCAGAGTGCAGTTGCAGAAGTTGAAACACAGGTTGCACAAGTTTGGATCACTAAAGGAAAATTGGGAGGTGAGCAGCACTAGTTTAAGGTAAACAAAGATAACACATCCAACATATGTAAACATTCTGTACTTGATGAAAATACAGAAGTCTAAATGGCAGATCCCTCCCATATAAGAAGAGAAACCCAGGGAAAGCAGAGACAGTAGCTGCCACTGTCATATTTCCCCTGGTTTAGGGTGCTCTGCCTAATCAGTGCTGCTGTTTCTCCTCAGTAAGACCTCCCTTTCTCCTTGGTACAGAAGGGAGTACTAGTTTTAGATTTGCAATTCACTATGTTTTGCTGTTGTTGACCATCAATCATAGTAATCAATCTTTGATACATTTTTGCTTTGAGCAACCTAAAATTTTAGGGAACGCTCTACGTGTGTGTGGGGTTTTCATACTCCACTGCTCCTGTACAAGTTGACTGACAGTACAGGACTGAGCAAGAGTAAACCTGCACACCACACCACCACCTCTGTGTGGATCGAGTAATGATCCTGGGACAGAGTAAGAGCAACATCATCCCTGCCTGGTTTCAGAAACAGATGATGTGATGACATTTTGGATTTCCTCATGAAACTGAAAGGAGAAGTGAGATACAGACACCCTACAAAAACACCAAATCTGAGAAACACCAATGTCTTGGAAATTGCTTGCCTCTCAAATGCATAGATGTATTTCCCAGCACTGTCCTCAAATATAAAATTAGTAAGACTAAAGACTTCCTGTTCTCATCATGTGCCATTGCTTCTGTGTGGATCCTGCCTAACACACAAAAGTGCAAAGTCAGTGGTTTGGTCATTTCCATTACTAGATAAAGTGTTGAGAAAGCTCTTGCATTAAAGGCATTATGTCTTTAACAATGTCTTGCCCTCAAACTGTCTCTCTGACTCAAGGTGAGCTCACAGAGATATCAACAGGGTGCAAAGAGGCCATAACATCAAATGAACACTATCACTTCTAATGTAGCAGTCAGAAAATACAGAAAGTGGGAGGATCACCACATAATCTGTTGGCTTTCATATTTCATATTCATTGGCTTCCTTAATAAGACAAATCAGATGTTTATCACTCTGAATTAATGATCTTTAAGCCCGTTATGAAATCTTTTTTTTTATATTAGGGTTGGGTAAAAATGTGAAATAAGAGGATTTTTATTGTTTTTCATTTTGTAAAAAAAAATCAGCTACCAAATAGTAATTTCAGAGATTGCATAATGCTAATTAATAAATATTTTTGGTGCTCAGCAACAGCTATTTAAGCAATTCATCTGGAATTCTGCTAGGCAAGGTTTTTCTGTGTAAAAATTTGCAAAGAAGCAAGAATTTGCAATGAAGCTGTCTAAGAAAAAGGGTTTTAGTGACACAGACTTGCATTCTGGATTTTAAATATTTCTGCAGTATTTGGCTTTTCTGGTGCAGTTTTATTATGCCGTATAAATATTGAAGACAGTTCTTTCTAGACAAGTTTTAAATATTAATCACTTTATTCATTTTTTTTCTCAGCTTCTGAGTACTTCTTAGGCTTAGTCACTTGGTGTTTATTTTGATCTTTTAGTGTTTGGAAAAAGGACTTATATACCAGATGTATCAGTCTCACTATTTTCATCAGAATTGTAGATAAATTAATATTGGGCATACATTAATAAATGCCTCTGATATGGAGGCAAGGAAGTATCCTTTTTTTTCTTCTTCATGCTGAATGTCAGGTTACAGAATAATGTGTATGCCTGAGGACTTAAACAATCTCTTGAAATGGAAATTTTTGTGGCAGCATAAAATATGTATCATTAAATATTATTTCCATTATAAAAATATGTTTTTCTTGTCCTGAAACAATTTTGAGTTGTAAAGTACCATTTTTTGTGCCCCCAAGCATTTTACAATCAACAGGGTTAAAGTAAAAATCAAGTACTTAATCTACCTGAAACATCAAATCCCATTTATTTCCCTCCCAAGAGAAGAATTAACAACAAAAGGTTAAATAAAAATGTTATTCCTCTGCCCTCAAGCAAGATTATATCTCATTTGGGATACTCTTTCCATTGATACCTGGACGTTTTCATGTGTGTGACAATGTGTGACAATCACCTGCATGTGTATAGCTCTAAATAAACACTCCATGCTGTCACCTCCCCCAGAACCACATAGCTAGAAAATATTCCTCAGGCTAATGGTAGGTAGTTTCATCTAAGAAACAAAATTTCATCAGATGTTAAGACATGCCTAATGTATCAGAATTCTTCTGATCACTGGAATTTCTAAGTATCTGGGTGTCACCATGAAAAACAGAAATTTGAGGTCTGCAAAAAGGATGGCTTGAAGGTGGGCTGTCAGAGGGGAGCATGGTTAACCACATCTGTACACCCTTCACAGACTCCTCACCTGTAGACATCTAACAAGCCAAACAGTCCATTTAGTCAGTCATTGAGCTGAAATCCTTTTGCAGTTTACTGTGCACTTTTGTAAATCTCTAATTCTGCAGAGATCTTCTACAGAAATCACTACTGTTTTCCACAAGGCTGCAAACTTTCATTAGTTAAATTTATTCTAAACGTGGGATTAGAGCAAACATGTAAATATAATATTCAGCCTGTTAGAGTTTTCAATACTTCTGGTAGGTTTTGAATGGCTATGTTTTGGTGTGCATTTGGAATTTTTTCAGGTCTGAAGATATTTAGAAATTGCTAACCTTCCCCTTAGTCCTTCCTACGTGTTCTATTCAAGTGAAGTGATAGAAAAACAAAAAACTGAAAATAAGTTAAATTTTGTCTCAGAGTTATTCAGAACACTTTGACGATGCGTATGAGTACAGGATAGATCTTCTCTGGGGAAAATTACCATCCATGATGGGAAAGTATTTTCAGTTTCAGGCAGAATTTCTTATGCTAGTCCAGCTAGATTCAATGTCTACTTCTGTGTGCTACATTAATATTCAAACTATTCCTAAGGTGATATAGGACTGAAGAATAATGTATTAAGGAATACAAATATATATAATCAGCAAAAATGTTTGTATAATGCTATGTATAATATTTCATATTTATGGATGCCTAGGGTATATTTGACCAATCCCTTAGCCTAAAGTCTACCTGATAAGGAAAAAAAGAAACCATTCACAGAACAAGGAAATTAGGAATCATGACAGCAACAGTTTTAAAGTTCTACTAAGGATATATCTCTTCCTTAGATGCCACACTTCACAGAAGTACGGCACATCATCTTCTCCTTAACATTTCTTCCTGCCCTCTAAAATTGTCTTTTCTAAGGAAAACTGTGATATAGCACAGGTTGAAAGTTCATCCTTAAGTTATTCCTCTGAAATGTATTCTGCAAACTTTCTTAAAAAGTGCTTAGAATAAGGGCATACGAAGTGTCAATCCTTTTGAAGGCATAATCCAATTAATTAAATAGAGCATGAGAACCCTCCTTTTTTTATACACAGTGTACAAGTCAAGTTGCAACATCTAACAAAGTTGTTCATCTGTGCTACTTCAGAAAGTCTTATGATAAAGATTATCGTAGGCTGCAGAGCTGGAACAGCAATTAAAGTAGACATCTGAAAATTAAATTTAGACTAAGTTATGTTTATTTGATAGCAATTGTTATATCATAGTCAGTGGTGATAGTGAGCTGACTAAAAATTAGCCAAGAGAAACAAAAATATAAAGCTATAGACACTTCTTTTGTTGCTTGGATTTTATTTTTGGGGGGGGAGCATTTGTTGTTTTGGGGGGGTTTGTAATTTAGTTTGGTTTGGTTTTGGTTTTTTTTTGCGTACTCCATTTCAGAGTGTAACTCATTTTGGAGAACTGCCAACATTGCATACTTGATAGGAGAAGAAGTTTTATTTGATTTCATTTGTCCTCAAAAAAACCACCAAAAAAGCCCCTGATGATATCTCACTGCAAACTTTTGACATATTATTAGCAGAATAAATTTTCTTCCTCAGAAAGTAAATTCCTCTTACAAGACTGGTGTAAAGGGTGAAGGGAATGACTTCATTAGAGTAAATGATGTCAGTATTACGACTAGTGAATTTATCCCCTAAAGACCACAGTGGTGATGTGATTAAAACTTTTCATGTATTTATACCAAAGACAAAGTAATGATTTTACATTAATAACAAAATAAAAACTACATTTCTTTAATGTGACATCTTTGCTCTACCTCTGAGAGTTTGTCCATAGGAACCTTTTAAGAGATTCATTAAATATATTTTTTTCAGGTTTCATTTGATTTATTTTTAAAACTGTCTTAGCATTTCTTTTTTGATAGCTCTGCATATTTTTCTTTCTCAGGTGCATAGCAATGACAGAGAAGGAAAGATGAGTGATGCTAAGGAACATCAGCTCTTTTACTGGTAACACTGGCTTGGGTTATAGTCCTGCAGTCATCAGTTATGTTCTGTAACCGTCATGTAAAAGTAATATCACACAAACATATGAATGCCTTGTTTTGATAGTGGTGCTGTTAAAATCATGAGAGATGCCTTGTTTCAGATATCTATTGGGCTTTGGCAAAGCTTCACCTGTACATTTGTATTACTATTTGAAGAATATGCTACTAAAATTAAAAGTCATCCATTGCAATTTTGACCTTTATCAGAGAAGTTAAGGAAGAAAATTTTTCTCTAGTTATGATACTGACTTCTCTATGATTTTATACTGTACTTCTTTTGAACACTTCAGTAGTGGTAACCTCATTTCCTAGGAGTGTCAGGGAAGTGGTAAAATGTTCATAGAAATAACAAAACCCTGCTTTCTAAAAATTCAGGATATGAATTCCTTTAGTAATGAGTATTGTCTGCTTTTGATCCAGGGTAAAAGGAATATAAAGATTGATCCTGCTACAGTCTGTTGCTAGAGTTCTCCCAGGATACGGAGTGACTGTGGGCCATAGAGTTCACATTCTTCATGTTTTATTTTTATTTTTACTATTGACTGCACCCTGACAGCTAGACGACTTTTGTAAGAGGATGCTAGACTTTCTAATACTGTATATTCATATTCAATAATATGAGGAGATATAAGTGGTGTTTGGGGCTAAACCTAGCTGAGGATTTGCACTTCTATTTCTTTTTTCAAATACTTACAGTAACTTTGTTATCCATGACCTAACCTTCATTATTAGGTGTCTGTTGTCTTATAATCTTCTTACACTCACCATGCATGTTTTGTTATAAGTGATAAAGCACTTCTATCAAAGCAATCCATATCTGAATATTAAATAGAACATCTCTTGAGGTTTTGTTTCTTATCTCAGGATGAATTAATGATTTTTATGACCATTTTCTTTAAAGAAACAGGTGCGCATTAGCATTTTAATACCATCTCCCAATAGATATTTAGAAGACTGAGACAAAAATGTGGACAGCAGAGAAATTAACTTAAATATAAAGTAAAATTTAAAATGTATATTTATTACAGCATGGCATGTTTTGATCACAGAGACTCAATGCCATTTTAAAGTGAAAGAAGGGGCAAATCTTATTTTCTGATGCAGTATAAAGGAAAATCCAGAGCACAGACCAAAATCTAAATTAGTCTGGTATTTGCCTTAGTGCAAGTCACGGTTTCCTAGGCACCAGGATGTTGCTCTGTCCCTATCTGCCCTCTGTGCAAATACAAGAATAAATCTGCTTAGTGTAATTTTCTACCATTTCATACAGAGATGAACTGTTTTCTATATGAGAGGGAGAAACTATTGATTTTGATTTTGAACATGGCTGTGGGGAAACTTCTAGGCCTTGATGGAGGTGATTTAGTAGAAGAACAAGGTTTTGCACTTGTGCAACCTACCATATGAAAATATTTCCCATTTATTTTCACGTTTTCAGATGGCAAAAATACAAAAAAGCGTATGTGACAGCTCCTGAGGAATGAGATAAAAGCCAGGGTGAAACCAGGCACCAAATAACTTGATAAATTTTGTTTTAGGAGAAAGTCTGTAAACCAAAAAAAGATTAAAAAGTATTAACTTTGGAATTGCGCACTGTTGGTCTTCTTCCAGGTAAAAGAAGTAAGCAATACGAAATTACTGTCCCTGGAAGTGTTCCTAAAAGTGAGATCAAAACAGAACAGGAGAGTTAATGCATGCTTCCTGTGCCAGATTAGACTGAATTGATGCTGTTTTGGGAGAAGCAAATGCATCCAATAGAATAATTCATGTGGTATTATGTGATATACTATAATGGTTTATATTATTAT
>VZSE01011610.1:390-15523 GCA_013398275.1 Promerops cafer
CTCTTCGGTGAGGCGGGGGCTCGCCCCGGGGCTACGCAGGCAGCTGGGGAGGGGGGACCCGAGGGATGGGGCAGAGCTGGGTAAGCCGAAGCCTCGAGAGCACCAGCTGATTTTGAGCAGCCTGTGCAGGCTCATCTGGGGTGCCCGATAGCAGAGGAGTGACCCTGCAGCTTAAGGGCGTGGTGGCACCAACACGACTCATCTGTCACAGCTGCAACCACGCACAGGGAAACTCCCGACAGCTGAACTGCTCCTGCGGGGTTACAAACGCTCGGGGCTGAAGCCTCTCTTAGCTCCTCAAGCTTGTCACAACAGCGCATTCCAGGTGCAGCTGCCTAGTGTTGAGACACCAGCCCTTTCCCTGAAAAGCTACTCTGGCACACAGACGTTCACCCTTGGCTCCCTGCAGGCAGGGCCTTCGTGGATTGTTCTGTACCAGCCAGTGAGAAAACTTGGTTTAAAGCACGAATTTTAATCCTGCATGGTGTAGCATTTCACACACACACAGAGTAGCCTAGGTATATTTAAGGGGATTAATTTTTGCTTATTTAGAAACTGTAACAGCTCCAGAGCACCAGACCTTCTCAGATTCCCTGTTCTAACTCTTGTATTAAGTTGCAAATAATTAGAATCTCACACTTAAAATTTGAATTGAAATTTGCTTGGTGGGAAACATAGGTTTGTGCATCTTTCTCATCTAGCAGCACATGGTTAAATTAGAGCCCCACAGCAGAGCTGTGGGAAGGGACCTGGATGCCTCCAGCCTAACCTTTGCTCCAGGGGGATCTGTCCCAGCACCAGGGCCTTGTCCAGCCCTCAGTGCTCTGGGCCAGAGCCACCCATCTCCCTGGGGATCTGTCCCTGGGTTGCAGCACCCATGTGGTGAAGGAGGATTCCCTCGTGTCCAACTCGAATCTCCCAGATCCTGTGTAGAAAGAGAAAAAGCAACTGATCTAGTTTGACATGTGGAAAAAAAAAAAAAATTTGCTTTTAAATGATTGACCAAAGGAAATGAACTGAAGTGACCAAAAGATTTGGTGTCCAGAAATAAGTCTTAGGACAAACAGAAGTTGGTCTCTTACACAACAGGGAGTAGCCCTGACTGTGAGTGCTGTGCTAAGCTGAGTTAACAGGGTTGGAGAAATCACCCTCTGCCCTACATGAGAAACTGCTTTTGCCAAATACTGGCTGAACACTTACCACAGGTACTTTGCCTCTTCTATCACAACAGCCTTTAGCTCTCAGGGGGCAAGCCAGCAAAAATTATCCTTTATCCATGTCTTGAAAACCAAAGCAGGGTTAATTTTTCGCCCAGCAGCAGGGAGAAGCCAGACCCCAGGAGCCCTGGCACCACACCAGCTCTGAGCATTTCCCACTGACCTGTGCTGGAGTGGAGTGGGTCGATCATTCACCCAGTCAGTTTGACCCGGTCACCAGAGCAGGCAGCAATGCAGAGTCAGCACTGCCAGGAATGGAGCTGTGGGGACTTAATACCTCTGCTGCCTTCAGATTAAGGAGCAGACTGAGCCCCGAGTCATGGCAAGATCAGATTTTGCACAGAGAGAAAAGCCCTGGGGTGCAGGCTGGGCAGAGCCCTGTCAGCTGTGGCAGGCCAAGGGTCTGGTGGTGCAGCAGGGGCATGTGCAGAGGAGTAGAGGTTGAGGATGTGCTCATTCTGCTGCAGAAGGCCAAGACCAGCTGTGTGCTGTGCTCTCCCTCCCTGGCTTTTGCAGCCATGTGGAAAAACATCACCTTCAGGCAGCTTTGACAGCCGAGTGCTCCCTTAGCTGATGGTTCTGCTTTCAGTAACCCCCTGTTCCTGTCTCTCCCAGCATTGCTGCTGGACCTGGTGATGGTGGCAGTGGTGAAGGGGCTCGTCAAGCGGCCACGGCCCACGCACAACAAGATGGACATGTTCGTCACCATCTCGGTGGACAAGTACTCCTTCCCCTCAGGCCATGCCACCAGGGCCGCTCTCGTCTGCCGCTTCGTCCTGCGCCACCTGGTCCTGGCTGTCCCGCTGCGGGTGCTCGTGGTGCTCTGGGCTCTCATCGTCAGCATCTCCCGGGTCATGCTGGGCAGGCACAACATGACGGACGTGCTTTTCGGGCTGCTGCTGGGCTACGCGCTGTACGGCGTGGTGGAGCACTGCTGGCTGTCCCCGGCCACCGCGCCCGCCCTCTTCGCGCTCTGGAGCCACTGACCAACCGCTGGCTGCGGCACAAGGCAGGGTCCGTGTGCTGGTGTTCTGAGCACACACAGGGAGGGGATTCTGGCACTTGAACTGGCATCCTAAACCCCATCAGTCCGACCAAGACTTCTACACGAGTGGTGCTGCAGGCTCCAGGGCCTGCACTCAGATGTCTGGTGCTGTCCTGCCCTCCTGGTCAGCTGTCAGGCAGGATCTGCGCTGACTGTTCTCCGGTGACCAAAACCAGTCTCTGCAGAGCCTGGGGAGGGCTCAGCACACCCATCTGGCAGCTCACTGCTAATACTGTGAATCTGCATGCTCTTGCTGGGCACCTGCAGTAGCCCATGGTGTATGTGGTAGCTGTGACTTTGCAGAGGTTTCTCTACAATCACCCCTGTATCTGTATCCTGTAAATACACTGATCATGCTGCTGTCGTAAGCATACCCTGCACAGCCTGCTCTACAACACCTGTCTGGAGGGAACCCATGGAGGTGTCTCCTCAGGGTTAGACAGAGCTTTGCCTCCCTAAGCAATCTCTTCCTTATTGCTCTCAATTTAAGTGCTGCACTAAGGCTAGATGTCAAGCACATGGCTCCCCAGAGCCATGGGGAAAGGATAGTGGCACTGAAGGGTTGATCATTCAGTGGGCAACAGGATGAGCAGCTCCCAGCAGCAGCCTGCTCCTGAAGCTCTTGTCAGAGCTTCCCAGCTTTTTCCCTCCACGGGGTTTTCAGTTTCTGAGAGGCTACAATGCATTCACAGCAATTCCTGAGCGAGAGCATATTCCAGGCTGCAGAGAGAGTCCTGCAGAGCCAGCCCCTTCCCACAGTCCAGAAACACACCCAGCCCCAGGTCTAAGCCTTGCTTGCACCTCCTGCAGCAAGAGGCCCTGGCTCTGCCAACCACCGCCACAGCTCCCTGTGCTCCAGGCAGGTTGGCTCTCCTCCCCTGGCACCACTGGCAGCCTGTTTTTCACAGAGGGCTGCTGATCCTTGGCAGGAGGGGACCACAAGGAACCTCTATAATGAGCTGGGGCCAAGACAGCCAGAAAATCCTAGAACACACTTCATCAGGGACCACAGCCAGGCAGGGGGTGAGGGCCCTAGACTGAGCTCAAATAATCAGCTTAAACAGTGCTCCTGGCTTGTGGGTAGAGGGATTGAGCCCAGGTGAGGCTCTTTGTGGTCATTGAGGTCTATTAGGGCACTCAGGCCCTGGAAACACCAATTAAGTCGTATTAAGACCAGGCAGTGCTGGGTAGAGTGTGCAGGAGCAGCCTGATGGCTGCTGGCACAAGCAAGTGCTTGACATGACAGGGTTCCCCTGGAGCTGAGCCCTGATCCACTGACAGGGTGAGCCAGTGAAGCTTCCAGGTCTGGGATGATGCTGCAGTGGCCAAAAAATAATCCCCTGGGTTGCACTGCATGCCGGGCAGCCAGCTGGGCCAGTCTGGCATTTACACAGAAGCACCAGGACACTCTGGCCAGCCCTTCTACCCAAGGCAGAGACCAGCCCTGTGGTGGCTGTGGGAACACAGGCAGGTGCCACACTCTGGGTGGGCAGCATTTAGGGTAGGCAGGGCTTGTGCTGTGCCAAAACACCTTTACCTTTTCCAAAACACGGTGTGTTTGTCTGCACTTAGAGTCTGTTCTTAGAGCTGTTGGGAGCTTCCTCTCTACATCATGGAGGGTACAGCAGCAACCTGTGCATCTGTGGCTCTCACACATATCTGTGCCAACAAGTTGCTCTTGACTCACTTGCATGACACTGCATGAGGTCCAGATAGCACCCACCATCACCACTGCACAGCCCTGCTGTGTCCCAGGCTGCCTGGCCACCCTCTCACCTCTTCTATGCTTCTCTCCAGCTCCACCAGAGAGACCTTTGCTCTCCTGTGCTTGTCACTTGTCACTGCTCCTCCAAGCATGGGTGCAGCCCACTGATAAGACAGAGGAGCTTTCTGCTCCACTTGTCCCACGGCATCTCTGCCCACTGTGGAAGCCCAGAGCAGATGCTGTACAGCAGACACTGCTGCGCACACTACATCTTGGGTGTTTGCCAGCTATGGGAAACTCTGAATTTCCACAGATATCAACCAACCAAATACCAACCTAGACCAACATATCATGGCATGACCCTGGTGACCGACGGCACAGTTTGTCTGTAGTGAGTCCAGCTACAGTGGGGTAAAGTCCAGGGCTATGCAGCCTCCTGTAGGGAGAAGGACAAATTCAGAGGCAACCTGCACAGAGGTTTCATAGCACAGCAGAGCGGTGAAGAGCTCAGAGAGGTCTCCCGTACCTGTTGCCCTTGGGCAGTCTGTGCCAAGCTTGCAAAAGAGCCAGAAGCCAGCTGACAGTGGAGCAGGAAGAGTAGCACTGCCAGTGCTGCCACCTCTCCATTCCTGTGCTGATCCCTTGCTTGGTAAGATGCTTTTGATGCTTTTTCACAGGCAGGCATAGAGTGTGGGTTGGCAGCTGAGCACCTCTGCCCTGGGCAGAGATCAGCCCTTGCTGACAGCAAGGGACAGAAAGAGCTTTATTAAGCTTCCTGCAAACATACTGAGTTTTAGAAGCTTAAAAGCATTTCAACTGCAGAGCTTGGCCCCTCTGCCTTGCTCAGCTCTATGGCAAAGTTCTCTGCATATGGAACAGCAAATTTCCCCTTGCAGCCTCAGGGGCTGTCTGGCTGCGAGTGTGCCAGGAGCCAGCAGCAAGTTTGGATCCACCTGGTCTGTGCCTCTGGCTGTGAGGGACCACCTTTTCCTTACTGGTCCCCACCACCCTCACACCAGGGACACCCCAACAGCCCGGTGCTCCTTGCACCGGGGTTCCACTGCCCCAAGGACTCTGCTAGCCCAGGAGTGAGCCGTACCTATAGGGGACACTGTGCCGACATGTCCAGCCCAGGGGCACAGGGGATGTGGGCGATACAGTGCCGGCTGCCACTGGAGAAGCCAGAGCCGTGTGTCACCTCGGGTACCAGAATAACCGGGCATGGGCTGATCCTGATAATCCTAGGGTAAAAGTTCAGGGCAGCGTTTGTTTACCAAGCACGAAACCACAAGGATCGGCTGCGTGTCCGTGTCCCCCCGCAGCGCCTGGGATGACTCCTTAGGCCGCCGGCCGACGCTGCGGCGACACCGCTGCCGGAACAGTCATGAAGGCGGCCGGGAGCCAGCCGGGTCCTGGCTTCCTTTCCCCGGGCCCGTGGGAGGAGTGACGGAGGGGGAGGCCCCGCTCCCGGATGCTGTGCACCATAAAGCCAGGCCGCGGGCCGGCGTCAAGGGTCCGGGAGCCCCGGCAGAGACCCTCGCACGGCTCTGTGCCTGCCGCCAGCCTTCCCTGGTCTGCTCATCCCACGGCCGCAGGTCGGTGAAGGGTATCCCCCGAGCTGCCGGCACGCAGCGGGCACCGGGACAGCACAACAGGAATCTCCCTGGGGAAGGGAGAGGGCAAAGGGCAGGCAGAGGGGCTGTCACCCAACCGGGAGGGAGCCGTCGGTGCCACAGCAGGGCACAGCACCCCAGGGCACCTCCATCGCCGGGACTTGGCATGGGCAAGGAGATTTTGAGGCTCCCTCACACTCGCTAGGATTTCTCTTCAAGGCATCCAGAGACAACACCACAGCAGTGCAAAACCCAGGACGGGCCAGCTCCACACCTGGCGGGGGACAGCAGTGGCTTTGCAACCCCAGACAAACTTTTGAGAGGCTGCCTCTCTTACTTGGGACTCTTTGGTGCACCAGGGTCAAAGCCTTGCACAGTTGCACCCCTGGCCGCTCAGCCCCGCTGTCCAACGCTGTTTCCAGGCAGAGACCCGGTGGCGGAGTGCAGCATGGCAAAGAAGGTGGCCATCATCGGCGGGGGCAGCAGCGGGCTGTGCGCCATCAAAGCCTGCCTCCAGGAGGGGCTGGAGCCCGTCTGCTTCGAGAGGACCAGCGACATCGGAGGCCTCTGGAGGTTTGAGGTAAATCCTACTGGCCACGTGTCCTGCTTGGGGTCAGCACAGTGACCCTCAGGGGTCAGTGGTGGCTGGTGGGGTGGCATCCGGCCACAGTGCGGTCCACCTCATCAGCCCCAGCCATCCTTCCCCATCATTCCCGGGCAGTGCTGAGCTGTGCCCTGCTCCTACAGGAGTGCCCCGAGGACGGCCGTGCCAGCATCTACCGCTCCGTCATCATCAACACCTCCAAGGAGATGATGTGCTTCAGCGACTTCCCCATCCCCGAGGACTTCCCCAACTACATGCACAACTCCAAGATCATGGAGTACTTCCGCATGTACGCCCAGCACTTCGACCTGCTCCGCCACATCCGCTTCAGGGTGAGAGCTGGGGGGCCGAGGGGGAGGTGGCAGTGGGAACGGGGGGCACAGGGTGCCTGACACTGCTCCCCCTGCGCCCAGACCAGCGTGTGCCGCGTGTCCAAGCGCCCCGACTTCGCCAGCAGCGGGCAGTGGGAGGTGGTGACGGAGAGCGAGGGGAAGCAGGAGGCGGCTGTCTTCGACGCTGTGCTCGTGTGCAGTGGGCACCACACCGACGCACATCTCCCGCTCAGTTCCTTCCCAGGTACTGCCCTGTACACTGGCATGAGGAGACACTCTTGAAAGCTATTCCATGCCAGTCCCTATTCTCCCTTCTGCTTTCCCTCCTGGCCCCAGCATTTCCCTGCCTTGCTTTGACTCCAGGAGTGCTCCTGCGCTCCCCAGGAGCGGTTTGGTGAGGCAAGGGAGCATCTCCAGTCTTTAGGGAGGTGATCCTCCAACCTGGCACGAGGAAGCCAAGCATCCCTCCTCCCTGCTCACAGGAATTGAGAAGTTCAAGGGCCGCTACCTCCACAGCCGAGACTACAAGGATGCTCAGGCTTTCACAAACAAAAGGATTGTTGTCATCGGGATTGGGAATTCGGGGTCAGACCTGGCTGTGGAGATCAGCCAAACAGCCCAGCAGGTAAGCAGGAGTAGGGTCCCGGTGGGCAGGATTGCCACTGTAGGACACTGTCAGCTCCACAGGGACACCAGGACCAAGGCACTTGCACAGCCGCTGCTCCGTGCCAGCACTTGCTGTGTTTAGCAATGCTGGGTCCTGCCAATCCCAGCTGCCAGGCGATTGAGACTTGGTCCCACTCCCCTGCGAGATTCCAGTCACCAGGTCTCTCTGCCCTCTGGGTCTTTACCCAGTGCTTGGGCAGCAAAAAGCAGAGTGATCCCAGGGCAAGGGCATGTCTCCCACAGGGCAGCCCTCCCAGGACCATCACTGCCTTCAGGAAGTGATCCTTCTTCCTTGTCTAGGTCTTCCTCAGCACCCGCCGGGGTGCGTGGATCCTCAACCGTGTTGGAGATCAGGGCTACCCCATCGACACCATCTTAACGACCCGCCTGAAGACATTCCTGCAGGGGCTGCTCACCTCATCCATGGCATGTGACTACATGGAGAAGAAGCTGAATGCCAGGTTCGACCACTCACGTTACGGCCTGAAGCCAAAGCACAGGTATCAGCAAACACTCCCCCTGCCCAGAAGGGATTGTCTGCCTCCGTGTCCTGCCCAGCTTGGCCATTCCATGCTCCCTGTGCTTGGACAGGGTTATTAGTTTTGTTGTGCCCAGGCAATGCTTGAGGGAGCTACCACCGCCCCTTCTAAGGACTCTTGGAGACAGCAGTGCAGGGGCAGCTGCCGAGCATCCCTGGGGTTGAGCTTTCCCAGAGTGGGGAGCAGCAGCTGGAGCAGGACACGGAGCAGAGACACTCCCTTCCTGGTGCCCTAACGGCTCCTCACACCTTCCAGGGTCCTTCACCAGCACCCAACCATCAACGATGACCTGCCCAACCGCATCATTTCAGGCAGGGTGCAGGTGAAGCCAAATATCCGGGAGTTCACGGAGGCATCTGCCATCTTTGAGGACGGCACCAGGGAAGACGTTGATGCCGTAGTTTTTGCCACAGGATACAGCTTCTCATTCCCTTTTCTTGAAGGCTGTGTGAAGGCGGTGGAGAACCAGATTCCCCTCTACAAATTTGTGTTCCCCCCTGACCTGGAGAAGCCAACACTGGCTTTCATTGGCCTCATCCAGCCTCTAGGAGCCATCATGCCCGTCTCAGAGCTCCAGTGTCGCTGGGCCACCCGTGTCTTCAAAGGTAAGTCAGGCAAACCTGCCATGTGGATGCAGCCGTCGAGTGAGGGCAGATGGTGCCCAGCCATGCTGAGAAGGCAGCAGTTGGTTGTGCCATCCTGGCCATGGTGATGGCATGGCTGCCTTGCAGCTGTCACAGTGAGATGGCCTCTTCTCTGAGAGGCACAGGCACATCCATACCGCGCTCCACGGGCTCCTCCTTCCCATCTCAAGGCACTCGGACATGCCTCAGGTGCCAGACCACACACCACAGTGGTGCTGGCAGAGGCACAGCACCCAGGCAAGGGCAGTACCACAGTGGATTCTGTGTCTCATCCTCCCCAGGGTTGAACGAGCTGCCCCCGCAGCATGACAGGGAGGCTGACATTGAGCAGAAGAAAGAAGCGATGGCAAAGCGGTAAGATCCGTGCGGGAGTGGTAAGATCCCTGTGCGAGCACCTTCAGCACAGCTGCTTATGGGCATCCATCCTGTCCCATGGATGTGTTCTAGCACATTTGTGTGTGTCAACAGAGAGCAAGGATGTCGCTGGCCACACTACCCACAGTCCAGTCTGTCCAATACTGCCTTCCTGGTATGCAGGGCATCTGCCAGCTCTGCTTCCAGCACCTACCTGCCCTCCCTCCCTGCCCACAGGTACGTGAAGAGCCAGCGGCACACCATCCAGGTGGATTACATCCCTTACATGGACGAGCTCGCCTGCCAGCTGGGGGTCAAGCCCAACCTGCTCACTCTGTTCCTCACGGACCCCAAGCTGGCAATGGAGGTGGCCTTCGGTCCCTGCACGCCGTACCAGTACCGGCTGCGGGGCCCAGGTGCATGGGCTGGTGCCAGGGAAGCCATCCTCACCCAGCAGCAGCGCATCCTCAAGCCCCTGCAGACACGACACGTGGAAGAGAATACCTCAGCCCCTGCCATGCCCTTCATCTTCAAGCTGGTTGGGGCTGTGGCCATCCTGGCAGCTGTTTTTGCTTACTTGTAGGTGCCCTGCAAGTGCAGGAAGGGAGGCTTTGCAATGTGCTGCAGGACTGGCTGGCCACCCCTGCCCCTTGGCAGCCTGTGCACCCCAGTGGTGGCAGAAACCTTCCTCCTGCCTGGCACGGCTCAGCTGTGACCACACCATGAATTAGGGAGGCACAGAACCTCCCCAGCTGCCAAAATAATGCTTGGGCTCCTGCTCTGCATCTCCCCTTGGGGAGTGCTGTCATGGACAGAGGAGGAAACCTGCTCACTGCAGGCTAAATTCCAGTCCCTCTCAGCCAGCACTCCGGGCTTTTCTGTCCCCTGTAACCCAGCCATGTCAATTTTGCCACGCACGCACCAGAGCTAAGCAGCAAAGGCACAGCAGGCTTTCTAAGTGGATAAATGCATTAAACAGCCAAGCGTCTGTCCTGTTACTGACACCATCATGACCCCCTGTGTGCTGTGGGAATGCTCACAGGTTTGAGGTCGGCCTCATAGCACTGGCCCACTACAGCATGGGCTTACGTACACACACGCTCCACAGCAAGACAGCCTCTCCCAAGGTGTGCGCCGCCACAGCGGGTCCTGGCAGTCACAGCGGCACAGCTCAGTGCCATCCTGCTCACCTGCGTGCAACTCCTCTGGGAGGTGGCTGGGTGGGCTGGGGACCCAGACTGGGTAAAGGATGGGAGTCCTGTCCATCACATGCCTGGGCTGGTCATGCCAGTCCCCCTCATCTCCTAGGTTTGTTTTCCACACCACAACCTGCAAAATCTGAAGCATGGCCATGTCTCTGCCCTGCCCAGGAAGTCCCGGGGCGATGTCGGCATCATTAAGTGCTTACAGAACTTAATGCGCCTCTTGCAGAGGGCAGGGCAGGCCAGGAGGTGTGGCAGGGTGGTGGGGGAAACCTGTAGATCATGTCTGGAAGAAACACATCTTGTGACACCTCACCCGCCCACAGGAAGCACAGGGACAGTCACCCCCAAACTGAGCAGCACCGGGCAGCCTCCCTTGAGGGACGCACCTGGCTCTGCAACTCCTGGCCACAGCTTCTCCAGCATCCTTGCCACCACACTGTGGGACATGACTGCCCAGAGAGTAGCCATCATCGGTGCTGGTGCCTCTGGCCTGTGCGCCCTGAAATGCTGCCTGGATGAGGGGCTGGAGCCCACCTGCTTTGAGAGGAGCAAGGACATCGGGGGGCTCTGGCGCTTCGAGGTAAGTCTCGCACAGCCAGCCTGCTCTGTGGCAGCAGCACAGATGGGCTTAGGATGGGTCCTTGGCAGATAACGACGTACCGCTCCCCTGCTTTGCATGCGCACAGCAGGCAGGTTTCCAAGGAAAACCACAGAAAGTAAAACTGATTTGGCAGCGTGGTGCCAGCTGGTGTGCCAGGCACATGGGACTCAACTCCTGCTCACCAGCAGCAGGATGAAGCCTCCCCAAGGACTTCACTCCATGGCTTACTCCCCCAGCTCAGACCTCCCCTTTCCCATCCCTCCCTTCCCAGTCTCATCTACACCTTCCTCTGCTGTTTTGCTCTTGGTTGCTCCCAGCCCTTTCCTACCTGTGTTGTCCTGTCTGACCCCACTGTCCGTCCCTGTCCCTGTCCTGCCCAGCCGTTTCCTGGAATCATGGTTGCTCCTCTTTCTGCTTCTGTGCCATTCGCCCACACAGAGACACCACGTGCTGCCTTCTCTGTGCCTTGGCTCTCCCTGCATTGGAACAATCCTGGAGCTTGTCTCTGCCCCCACCCCATGAGGCTACTGACTTTTATCCCATGGACCCACCAACAAGATGACCAGTGTTCCCACCATGCCCCGATATGTGTGTGGGAGAGCCCTAGGAGGACACAGGTGGCACCATGCCACAGTAGGGACTGGGGTAGATCTGTCACAGTCCACTAGTTCTACCTGTGATGGGTCAAGGACATAGTTGGTGGAGCAGAACCAGAGCAGCAGCATCCAGTTGCTGAAGCACAGACCTGGTAAGGAGCAACCACTCAGCAGAAAGCACTGGAGCTGGCTCCACAACCAGCAAGACCTGACGTGGCAGCCAGGGCAACAGCACCACAGGAGCTTTGGGAATGCACTGCCTCATAGGGGCAAGGAGTGGAAGTGGGGAAACTGAGGCACAAGACCACCATGACCGACTGTCACCAGTGCCTGGCTCCAGAGCTACATCCCTGTCTTTTGGGGTGGGGGATCTCAACCACAGGAGAGTGCTGGGTGCAGGGATGGGTGCTACAACAACCTATGCTTAATCCTGCACCCACGGGGGAGGTGCCAGGCAGGGCAGGCAGGTGGCCCATCATTCCCGGGCAGTGCTGAGCTGTGCCCCGCTCCTACAGGAGTGCCCCGAGGACGGCCGTGCCAGCATCTACCGCTCCGTCATCATCAACACCTCCAAGGAGATGATGTGCTTCAGCGACTTCCCCATCCCCGAGGACTTCCCCAACTACATGCACAACTCCAAGATCATGGAGTACTTCCGCATGTACGCCCAGCACTTCGACCTGCTCCGCCACATCCGCTTCAGGGTGAGAGCTGGGGGGCCGAGAGGGAGGTGGCAGTGGGAACGGGGGGCACAGGGTGCCTGACACTGCTCCCCCTGCGCCCAGACCAGCGTGTGCCGCGTGTCCAAGCGCCCCGACTTCGCCAGCAGCGGGCAGTGGGAGGTGGTGACGGAGAGCAAGGGGAAGCAGGAGGCGGCTGTCTTCGACGCTGTGCTCGTGTGCAGTGGGCACCACACCGACGCACATCTCCCGCTCAGTTCCTTCCCAGGTACTGCCTGTGGGCTGCTTGCCTGCTCCCTGACATCCCTAAATGCCTTTGCAGTTTAACACACCAGGTGGGATGGTATGAGTGTCCAAAGCATTCTGCTGGCAGATGTCACCGATGCCAGCGTGCCTCTCCCACCTGAGACAGGCTACCTCTCCATGTTGCTGGCCAAGCACCTGCTGGGCTCTCCAGCTCCTCACCAAGGCTGGAGGGCTCAGCATTGGTGATGGTCTTGCCTCTGGGTGCCAGGGGAAAATGCCTGGAGAGCTTTCAGCTGTGGAGACCCTCTTTGGCTGGGGAACAGGCTGGAGCACACTGTCACCGGGGTCCGGCGAGATGGCACAGACCCTGGTTGTTCCTCTACTGGCAATGCATGGCACCAGACAGGATCTGCAGCAGAATTTTGGGATGGAAGCATGGAATTCTCCAGTCTAAGTCCTGCTCCAAGCCAGGCTAGTCCCAAAGCCAGAGCAGGATGCTCAGGGCTACATTGAGAATCCTCCATGCTGGTGATCCTGACAACTCTCTGGGCACTACCCCAGGGTTGCATAACTCCAATTGGTCACACTGGTCCTAGCTTGTTCCCAAAACACACCACCAGTCTGAACAGGGGGCAGCCACCCTCCTGTTCCACATCCCAGCCCAGCATGGCTTCCCTCTCTCTTCCAGGGCTGGAAAAGTTTGAGGGCTGGTACCTGCACAGCCGGGACTACAAGAGTCCTCAGCTCTTTTTGGGAAAACGGGTGGTCGTGGTTGGCATTGGGAATTCAGGCATCGATATCGCAGTGGAGCTGAGCCACGCAGCCAAGCAGGTGTGCTGGGAGAGCTCACAGGACTGGGACCCCAGAGGGCACCAATCATCCCCCACCATCCCCTATGGGCTCCCCTCCCTCCAGCACCCGGCACAAGCACCCCATCCCCTCTCTATGGGGGTGGCTATTGTGGTCCCAGCAGCTGTGCTGGCTTCCCTGTCCCTGGAGCACAGCAGTCTGAGCATGCTGCCATGCCATCACCTCTCTTCATCTTCCTTCTAGGTTTTCCTCAGCACCAGGCGTGGGTCCTGGGTGCTGCACCGGGTGGCGGACAGCGGGTACCCCTTTGATTTCAGCTACATCAGTCGCTTCACACAGTTCCTCCAGAACCTGCTGCCTCCAAATATCATCAGTTTCTTCCTGGAGCGGAAGCTGAACGCCCGCTTTGACCACTCACTCTATGGCCTAAAGCCCAAGCACCGGTGAGCACCCCAGCAGCACCCCAGGTACCTGCTCCAGCAATGCCCATCCCCTTGCCAGGGCCTGAACAAGCTCTGTCTGTGCCTTCCAGGGTCCTTGACCAGCACCCAACCATCAACGATGACCTGCCCAACCGCATCATTTCAGGCAGGGTGCAGGTGAAGCCAAATATCCGGGAGTTCACGGAGGCATCTGCCATCTTTGAGGACGGCACCAGGGAAGACGTTGATGCCGTAGTTTTTGCCACAGGATACAGCTTCTCATTCCCATTTCTCGAGGGCTTCGAGGTGGTGGAGAACCAGATTCCCCTCTACAAATTTGTGTTCCCCCCTGACCTGGAGAAGCCAACACTGGCTTTCATTGGCCTCATCCAGCCTCTAGGAGCCATCATGCCCGTCTCAGAGCTCCAGTGTCGCTGGGCCACCCGTGTCTTCAAAGGTAAGTCAGGGCAGTTTGGGAGATGCAGCCGGGCTCCCCCAGCCATGCCAAAACTGAGCTGTAGCTGGTGGCATCCCCTCATATGCTCCCTCTCCGCACTCACCTTTTTATCCTTCTTTTGCTTCTTCATGAGGACAAAACCCTGCTCTGCATTTTTCTACGACTCTTGCACTGTTCTTCTCTTGTGGGGGCCACTAACTGGTCCTATTGCCTGCAACCACATTCTCCCTTTCCTTTCCTTCTGTTACTTTCTTTGCCCATGTCTCCCACTTTGCTCCTGATGTGGTGGCACGTCCCAAAAGCCCCACGTGCAAACAGAGGCCAGGCTGGGCTGCAGAGCCATCCAGACTATGGCAGGAGCACAGCCCACCCTCCAGCTCCAGCCTCCTTTTGCCCAGGGCTGCAGGGCCTGCCACCGCCCGCCGACATGCTGGCTGAAATCACACAAACCAAGCAGAGAATGGCTGAGCGGTAAGGCCCCTGCACAGCACCGCCCTGCTCCCCTTACTCCCGGTGCCCCCGTGTCAAACCCTCCTGCTCTCCCTCCCTCCCTGCCCACAGGTACGTGAAGAGCCAGCGGCACACCATCCAGGTGGATTACATCCCTTACATGGACGAGCTCGCCTGCCAGCTGGGGGTCAAGCCCAACCTGCTCACTCTGTTCCTCACGGACCCCAAGCTGGCAATGGAGGTGGCCTTCGGTCCCTGCACGCCGTACCAGTACCGGCTGCGGGGCCCGGGCGCATGGGCTGGCGCCAGGGCCGCCATCCTGAGCCAGCGGCGGCGTGTGGTCAGGGCCCTGCAGCCGCGGGCCAGCGCCCGCCCTGCCCGCTCGAGCGCCGTGCCCCACGTCCTCACTGTGCTCTTCAGCATCGGCATGATTGTGGCCACCCTCGTCTACGTTTCGCTCTCTCCTTAGCCTAAAGGGAAGGAGACAGCGGGTCCTGCCGGCAATCTTCTCCTTTTCCTTTGGGCTTGTGTCTGTTGTCTCTCGCTAGCTGTGCCGGAGCACGGAGAGCCGTGCCTTGAAGGTGCAGCCTGGTCTGTTGTGCCTTCCCGCTGTGGTACCACCAAGTCTGGTCACGGGCTGCTCTGGGAACAGCTCCCTAAATCCTGGCCCGGCAGCCCCACGAGCTCTATCTATCGGTTAGGTCACAGAGGTGGTGGGGAAACTGGGAACGTGCCAAAGCGGGGCGCCTCGGGAAAGGGAAATAAAGCTTCTCCGGGGAGCGGAGAGCACAGTGCCTCGCTGCGTGAGTCGGTGAAGTCTATCCTGCGGGTCCCGCCGGCCCACGGGCAGCACCCCAGCTGCTGGCCCCCCGCGGCACCCCGCAGTCCGCCGCGCCGCGCCCGGCCTCAGCCCTGCCCGCAACAGACATGGCCGCCGGCGGCTGAGG
>VZSE01011610.1:15626-59421 GCA_013398275.1 Promerops cafer
CGTTGTTACGGACCCCGCAGCGGTGCAGACCCCGTCTGGCAGCCGCTCGGGAGGGGTCGGCCCCTGCCGGAGTGTCCCGCTCCTCCCCCGGGCCACGGCAGACCCGCGGGGGCCCGTGGGCCGAGCCCGCCGTGACAGCCCCGCCACCGCCCCCGCGGAGCAGAGCCGGAGACCGAGCCCGAGCCCGAGCCCCAGCCCCAGCCCCAGCCCCAGCCCCAGCCCTGCCTGCTCGGAGGGAGATTTTCCGCCCCCGCTTTCCCAGCTCATCGCCTTAACCTTACGGCAACCTCAGGGCTTAGCTGTGGTTCCTGTCTCCGAAAGAGGGAGAGTCCGGGCGGATCGGGCTTCCCGGGGCGGTATCAGCCCGGCGAGATGCTGGACCCCATCCCTCAAAAGCCCTGGGGATGCCTGCCAGTGCTCCCAGTGCCGCTGGACAGAGACCCCATCCCTCCTGCATAAGCCCCCTCGGGCTACCTGCCAGTGCTTCCCAGCGCGGTCACTGGCCGGGTGGGAGAGGCAGCAAGCGTGGCTTCCCCGGGAGGGGAATGGGTATAAATCACTTGTCATTTCCAGATGAGAAGCTGGGGCTGGCTGGGACTGATGGGCCCTGGTAATGGGGCAGGCAGGCAGGCATCCACCTTGCTGTGGGCTGCAGCTGGCAGGGGCTTGCTGCCAGACTTGGAGTGGATGTGCTGAGATGCTGTGGAGGTTTGCTGGGGCTCTGGTGTGGGCAGAACTTCCACCCATGACTTGGGTGTACCTATGTAACACCATCTCCCAGTGCTACAAGGGCTGGTCTGGATGCAGGAGGGTTTGAGCTGTAAAAGTTAATTCAGCAAAGGCAGGTATTGCAGGCTGTGTACAAAGACCTGTCCTGGCACAGGCCAGGTGCCCATGGATTCAGATGGTACACGTCAGACAGCAGCCACTGCTTGGGATAAACCTCAGGGAGTGTTTGGAGAGCGTGACCTGTAAGGGACAGAGGGACTGGAATCCTTTTAGAGAAGAGAAAGGGAAGCTTCACACCTGTTAACACCTGCACCTATCTCCCAGGTCTGTCCTATTACAAGGGAGGTTCAGCCTTTCCCACCTTCCTCCCTTGTAGATGAGAAGTAAGGGAGCCTTAGTGGAGATACTGGAGAGGAAACTCCTCAACAGCAGGTCTGGTGGTACAGGGGCAGTTAGTGTGACGAGCTGCCTGAGCCTCCTCGGAGCAGAGGGGGAAGATGTCATAACAAGAGGTGTAGCTCATCTGACCTGGATCTTCAGGTATGCTTGATCTGCACTGAGAGGGGTGGGGGTATCAGTTAGCTGCCCACTTGAGCTACCTTTTAGCCCTCGGGATTTAAGAAATAGCATAGTAATTGCTCCATAATGTTCTAAAGCCTGGCTTTGGCTGGCAGCCTCGCTTGGCACCCTTCGTATAACTTGATCTTTTAAACAAACCTCCAAATGTCACAAGTGAGCACATGAAGCAAGGCTGGCTGTCCCCTTGCTTGCTCTGCAGAGCCCACAGTAAGCTGAAAGCTGCAAAATAAGCCTGGAAGTGGGCAAGAACCCCAGTCCATCTTGGCTCCTGGAAAGAGGGTAAGGCCTGAAGAGTCCTGTGTAGCTTGCAGTGGCTTTGTTGTTTATCCTAAAAGGTGTGTAGTTGTTCATGGCTTGGTCAGTTCTCCTGTTTTGCTTTCTCTGAGCTGGGTGGGATTGGGGATGGGGGCCCATCTCCAGCTGCAGAGGGACACTGAGGTGGCCAGGGCTGCCCTCCCCTCACCATGTCCCTTCAGACAGCCAGGCAGGTGCTGTCTAGGTCACAACAAATGGTCCTCCTCGCTGTGCTGTGCTGCAGCTGACACGGTGACTTGCCTGGTGAATCATAAGTGAATGCTGCTGAGAGCTGAGCTTTTTGCAGACAAGACAGCATTAGCCCTACTCCTTGGACAAACTCCAGCTTGGGCGATTCCATTCGGACGCTTTAAATGCTCCCTGTCGCCTTTGAAGGCACAAGGCTCTGCTCTTCTGCCTGCGAGCTCTTGGAGACTTGTTGGGGACTGTAAAACAGCTGCTACTTTCACTCCCTGGCTGTTTTCTTGCTGGATGTCGGGGGGCTGTCCATAGAGCCTGACTGCAGGACTGTGAAAGAGGCTCTGTTAACACCAGACAGTTGATTTGCCAATAAAGGTTGGCTTTATTTTTCTCATCAGCTCTACTCTGTTGGCTGCCAGGGGCTGATGCGGGACACAGGTGAAGTCGTATTGTTTTTGGAGTCTTAACAATTAGCAGCTTAACTAGAGTGATGGTTCTTAAGGATGTGGCTATAATTAGGTCAAGCTGTCTTGTTTGTTGAATTCCCATTCAGCTCCCAAACTTGGTAGTGGAAATGAACTTGGGGCCTTTTTTAGGATTGCTGTTCATCTTAGCTGGCAAAGAACATTTGGGAGACAGCTCCGTTGCTCCTCTCCTTGCTGCCAGAGCCCGTGGGCAAAGGCAGAGTGTTGTTCTGTCTGTCTCCCAGGGGCTGCTGAGCTGTCATGGGGAACACCACCAGCGAGCGGGTGTCTGGGGAGCGCCATGGCTCCAAGTCCCACCGCTCAGACGGCTCCGGTGCCTCCCACCCTGCCAAGGAGCACCCGCACAAGATCATGGTGGGCAGCACCGACGACCCCAGCGTTTTCAGCTCCCATGACTCCAAGGTAGGGGCTGGCTGCTCCCTTCCCTGCCTGCCCTCTGGAGCTTTGGCACACTGCCTGTGTGGGGCTGCGTTCCCAGCCATGTGAGGGGTCTCTGGGGAGCTGGGAGGCTGGAGGAGCTCTGTGGTGCTCCTGTGTGCAATGTGCAGGTGGGCTGGTAGAGGCCAGGTGTAGAGGCCAGGTACAATGTGTTCACAGTTGTCTCTGTGTCTCAGTGATATCTCTCTGGTTTTCTTTGCCCAGATTCCTGGGGACAAGGAGTTTGTGTCATGGCAGCCAGATCTGGAGGAGTCAGTGAAACCATCCCAACAGGCTCGTCCAACTGTCATACGCTGGGCTGATGGAGGCAAGGAGGTCTTCATCTCTGGATCCTTCAACAACTGGAGCACCAAGATCCCACTCATCAAGAGGTAGCCAGTCCCTCAAGTCGTTTACTCTATGTTCATGTCTGCTCCAGCACAGAGAATGTTTTCCTTTGGTCCCTTGGCTTTTCTCTATTCACTCAAGCTGTGAGTCTGAGCATATACACAGTTAGCTCCTTCCCTGCGTGGTGCTGCAGGGACAGTGGGAAGTTGTGAAACAGGGACAGGACAGGATGGGTCACTTTGCTTGCCCATCTGGATGGCATGCAGCAGCCAGTCCTGGTAGCAGAGCCCTGCCCAAGTATGCAGCAGTCCTCTGGAAGCTGTCAGCTCTTCCCTTGGCTGCAGCATTACCCCATGCCTAGTTGTATTGCTGCCAGTGGGCGTTAGTTGTTTGTCCCTCACGTATCTTCCTGCCCTAATGATGTTCTCACTATTCTGCAACACATCTGTGACTTACATGGAAGCTCATGTAGGACTCTAGCAATTAATCTGGAATGAGTTTATCTCAATTTCAGACTTGACAAACAGAGCTGTCCCACTTGCTCCTGTCCTGCTGTGCCAGCACAGGGCAGGAGCTTTGCCCACATGTTCTTCTCAGCCTGTCTTGCACAGGGTGTCTGTCACATCCACATTCTCAGGGTACAGAGGGCTGGACTGCCACTTGCAGCTGGGCTGCCAGGGGTTTGAGCCATGCTGGTGCTTGGAATGCTCGTGCCTGTCGTGGCCATGCCTTGGGTCACTGATGCAAGCCTAACCCTGCATGAAGGTGTTGGGGTAGAGGGGCTGGGCAGTGCTGGTTCCTGGGGCCCCGTGGAAGAGCAGCATTCCAAGCATCAACAGGGTGATGCTGTTGCACGTCTGTTCTCTCTGCACAGCCACAATGACTTCGTTGCTATCCTAGACCTTCCAGAAGGAGAGCACCAGTACAAATTTTTTGTGGATGGCCAGTGGGTCCATGATCCATCTGAGGTAATGCTCCAAGCTTTATCCCTGCAGATCTTGTCTTCTTCAGGGAACTAGACAGGATGTAACTGCAGCAGAGGGGGAACCAGAAGAGCAGAGACTGTTTCCTGAAACAAAAGGCATACCTCCATCCCCTGAGTCATTTCAGAGGCTGGTTCCTCTGGACTTAGTCATGCTTTATGGGGAAGGATTGGGAAAGGGCAGGGAAATGCCAGAAGACCCTCAAGTCCCACTGGGAAGTGGCAATGGGAAGATGGGCCATGAGGTCAGCACTCACAGGTTCTCCTCCAAACTGAATCATGCGGGAGCAGCATGGGAAGGACAACACACGTACCCATGGGCATGTAGCAGGATGGATGATGGAAACAGGAGGTGATGTAGGAGCCTGTGATGAAGGAAAATCCTCCCAGGGTAAACAGCAGAGATCTACAAGTGTAGGGCAGAGAGGGACACCAGCCACCTGTGCTCGGAGGTGGTGTTGCAGCAAAGACAGCTTGGGCTGGGAGGATCTAGGAAGCATTGAATGTGCCTCAGCTGGAGGTGAACACAGGAAGATTCTCACCCCAGTTCTTTCCAGCCTGTGGTTACCAGCCAGATGGGGACAATAAACAACCTCATCCACGTCAAGAAGTCTGACTTTGAGGTGTTTGATGCGTTGAAGGTGGATTCCTTGGAAAGCTCAGAAACCTCAGGTCGGGGTGAGTTTTGTGGCATTACAGCTTTGCATGTGCTATTTTCCACCTCCTCTGCTCTGAGACTTGCTGCTCTGGGTGCACAGACACCCTGGGCAGAGGTGTGGGCCAGCACTGGGGGTGAGTAGGGTTGGGCAGCATGTCCTTCCCAGCCCACCACTGAGGCCTCATCCCTCTGGAGGGGCTGTATTTGTGTAACTCATTCTATGCTAGCACCATCCCAGAGCAGAGCTGCTGCAGTGCGTGGCTGAGGGAGCCATTTTGGACTGGGAAATGCCAGGAACATCAGCCCTTTCTGTCTGGTCAACTGTAAGTCATCTGATCTGGGGTACAAGCTAGGTGATAGCAGGATCCAGTTTATTTTCAGCAGCTACTCTTGGTTTTCATGCCAAAGTAATTTGTACCAGTGCTAGCACATTGCAAACCTCCCTTGCTTGTGTTACAGCAGCAGGTTAGGTTACCACACAGGCACTGGTGGTGCTGGCTCAGTGTGAAATGCTGGCAGGAAGCTCAGTTGTGTGTCTGTCCCTGGTACAGCCCCTTCTCAGATACAGCTCAGCTCCATGTCCTTTCCCAGCTGAGGCAAGAGACACTCTGCTGGAGAGAAGCCAGCAAGCAGCAGCAGCCCAAGGAGATGGAGCCTTTCTGGGGGCTGGCTGTTCCCAAATGTTGAGATCAGATGTAGCTGGGAGATGGGGTCAGTCCAGCTTTCAGTGACTACGAGCTCCCGAGGTCCCTCCTATGTTTGGAACAGCTGCTCAGTGTAGAGTTCCTATTTGCCTTCCCTGGACCTTCTCATCAGGCAGCACCTAGAGCAACCTGCTCCCTGTGCCCTTGCTGCTGAGGGCACAGCTCTGGAGCAAGCCAGCTGCTTCCTGCAGGGAGAGGGACCTGGCTGTGCCAAGAGCTGTGCTTGAGGGGTCTTGTGATGGCTAACATGGGGTGCTTGTTGTGTTGTGTCAGTGCATGTACCAGCTTACAGCCCTGCCATGGGCTTACCTAGCTGCTTTTTCTGCTGTGAAAAGGCTGAGCTGTTGCCATAGAATAGATCCCTGCCCATGGCTTGTGGAGGATGTTTGTGCTTGAAAGACCTTGTTGAGTCCTTCTCAGCTTCTTAGGAGCTGCTCTGTGCTCACCCATCCTGCTTCAGTCATTTTATGTCTCTGCCTTTGTCTTCTTTCTAGATTTATCCAGCTCCCCACCAGGACCTTATGGCCAAGAGATGTACGTATACCGGCCCGAGGAGCGCTTCAAATCCCCACCCATCCTCCCGCCTCACCTCCTCCAGGTCATCCTCAACAAGGACACCAATATCTCGGTGTGTACCAGCATACTGCCCACACAGAGAGCCACGCTGGGGTCGGAAAGGGAGTCCTGTCTGCAGGGAGCCTGGGTTCCCCTTGGCTGGGGTCTAGCCCTTGGCATTTCCTAGGAAAAGTGTCACTTTGCCCATTTACTGCGCTGACTTGGCCTCCTGGTGCTTAGCTAAGCTCTGTTCCTGTTCAGAACAGCCAGAGTCGATGGCAGCTCAAGCTGCCTGAGACAGCAGCTCCCTGTGCTGGCAGGGGCTGGGGGATCAGGACTCTGCTGTTCCCCTGTGACACTCCTCTCCTCCTAGTGTGACCCAGCGCTGCTGCCCGAGCCCAACCACGTCATGCTCAATCACCTCTACGCGCTCTCCATCAAGGTAAGTGCAGGTCCTGCAAGGCTGCAGGTGAGGAGCTGCTGTGGCTCCCAGGAGCCTGCAGAACCTGCAGGGAGCAGAACCTGCTCAGCTGGGGGGTGGAGATGGGACCTGGCTGCCTGGTGAGGTGTGGCATGCAGAGGGTGTGATTTCCTGACAATTCCCTTCAGCTGCCTCCCTGCAGTATGGGGGAGCTAAGCGTGTATCAGACCCTGCCCTTGCTCTGCCCCATTGTGGGACTGGGGACAGCAGGGGCGGACTGGGGACAGCAGGGGCAGGCTGGGGCAGCTCTCTGAGCCCCAGAGGTGCCCTGGCCCCACACGCTGATGCTGCGTCTCCTGCAGGACGGCGTGATGGTGCTCAGTGCCACGCACCGCTACAAGAAGAAGTATGTCACCACACTGCTGTACAAGCCCATCTGAGCCAGGGTCTCACACGCTCCCCACGCAGGACACCAAACGCTGCTTGTCTGCACACACTGGGCCACGGGACTGTGTGACAACTGGCCACTGGCTCCAGCCTCGAACCTGGCAGGGACACGGGCCCGGGCAACAAGCTCAGGGCCACTGGGCCCTGTGACACTGTCCCATCCTACTGGAGTGGTTTAGCCCTTGGTTTCCGCCCACCTGCAGCTTCCCTTGGCTTCTGTGAGTCTCTGGGACCACTTTGCTGCTCATCATAACAGCCCCTCCTCACGCCCAACACGAAAAGGGCTTCACCCTGCCTGTCTTCTCCAGCCTGTGAGGGCCTCAAGGTGGTTCTGGCACTGCACACAGTCCAGGCTCCAGGAACACATCCTGTTCTTCTGAAGATTGCGCTGCTGCCCTGGTGATGAGTCTCCAAGGCCACCTTGTCTGCTAGGGGCTCTGGGACACTCCAGCCTGGCACCTGCCTCCTGTCCCACAGCCCTGCCTGTAGGGCTGCCCCCAGCTTTGATGAGGGCTCTGCAGGCCCAGCCCTCTGCGAGGTTCAGCATCAAGCCAGCATGATAGATGGTAGAGCTGGACACAGCTACTCTTACCTGCTGCTGTGAGAGCACCATCAAGGACTGCAATGCCCTGTCCCCAACATCAGCTGCTTCTGTGGGACAGGGCTGACTCTGTCACAGCCAGAGGGGCACCGGCACATGCCCATGCTGGAGGGGCCTGGGAAGAGCAGAGCTGGGCAGGCACTCCAGGACCCCAGCTGCACCGCCTGCTGCTGCAGCAGTGCCATGGGACAGGGGGTTCTCTATTTATTACAGTATTTATTGTTCTCAGTGCTGCTTGCCTGGTGTTGGAGAGGGGGTCTAGAAGAGGAGGAAGGGGAACACCCAGTGAGGCACAGAGCTGCCCTTAGGTTGTTAGGGTAGGGCACAGAGCCACCCCTCTGGGGACCGCTGGTGTCTACGGCACCCAGTGCTGCAGGTAGTTTGGGGAGGGGGAGCACAGTTGCAGAGACAGGCATACCAGAAACACCACAATCCAAAGGAAACCTTTATTGGGGACTCTTCAGCCACTGAACAGAATATGGCATTTCTTACATCTTCCTCCTGCGCTGGGGCCTCGACATGTCCAGAGTCCCCAAAAGGCATTTCCAATATCTCTGTCTATATACATATACATACATTCACAAGCAGGGACAGGGACTCATCAGGGTTACAGAGGGGACCAGGTCCCAGGGCAAGGGGTGCTCAGCAGAGGGGGCTGTGTCACCCCACTCTGAGCACTGAGGGTGGAAGGGAACAAGTGCTGAAGCATGGGCCAGACAAAGCCCAAGCCAGCAGGTGCTGCTGCCATGCCAAGCAAAGGCTGGTGGAGGGCATGCAACCACCACAGCAGCCCAAACCCACTAACTGTGTAGCACTGGACACCCCAGACCCCTTTCCACCCCAGCCCTCAGGGCAGCAGGGACAGGGTCCGCTCCAGCCCTCTGGCATGGCTCAGCAGCCAGTGGACTCTTCCATGCTGGCCACTGCTCCTTGCCCTGCACGGGGCTCACGCAACAGGCAGGGCCTGCTGGGCCTTCACCTGGCAAGAGATGACACATGGCAATAAGGAAGAGCACTACCGTGCCCTGGGGACATGGATGTGCTGGCTGAGGACAGATGAGGAAAATGTGTCCCTGTGTCCCCCACACGCTTCACTCAGCTAGCCCTCAGCGCTCCATGACAGCCACCACAGGCTGTGTGCCATCTGTGTCCATCTCCAGGGCATCAGGACCAGGACACCCACCCCCGGCCATCAGGGCAAACTCACCTCCAGGTTTGTTCTGGCCTTGCGCAGCACATTGTGGGTCCTGGTCACTGCAGGAGAGAGAGATGGGCTCAGTGAGGTCCCTGTGCTGCGGAACCACATCGGGCACATGGGGACCAGGCCAGCTTGGCTATGCCACCAGAGCACGTACACTGGCTGACGATGTACTGCTCCATGCTGTCCTTGAGCTGGGCTGTGCTGCGCAGCCGCCTGGCTGTGCTCTGCAGAGCATCCTCCCTCTCAGAGAGCCGGGCCCGCAGCGCTGCGATCTCGCCCTGGAGCACCTGCTCCTGGGACAGAGGAGTGCGATGAGCAGTGAGCACCCGGCCCCAGTGCCCCGCTGGCCCCCAGCTCCTGCTCACCTTGCCCTGGTGCTGGGCAGGGCTCACAGGCAGCACAGTGCTCCAGAAGGCAGTGAGGAGAGACACGCACTCCTCCAGGATGCCGTGCAGGGTGCTGGCACTGCCCCACAGATGCCCCTGCCCTGTGCCTGTCCATCCCAGGGCCTGCGGGAGAAGAGTGCGGGAGCAGGTGCTGCTGGGGCACCCCCATCCCGCTGCACCCGGGGAGGCGCCGTGCTCAGCCCAGCACGGCAGGGCAGTGCAGGCAGCATTCCCTGGGCTGGAGGCTCCCTGCCTCCAGCTGCCCCTGCAGCCCTTGGGGCTGGTTCTGGGCTCGGGCACCACATAATGCACAGGGTGCTGAGGGTCTGGCCCCCAGCTGCTGCCTGCCCTGTCCTGCCCACACTTTACCTCCTTTCCCGGGAGGGGGCAGTTGGGCAGCCCGAGTGCTGGGCGTGTAAGACTCATCAGCTCCCGGGCCAAGGCCTTTCCCTCCACGATGTGCTGCTCCAGGGCTCTGTACGTGTCCAGGCAGCCAACAACGTGAGCCCCTGTCAGTCCCTCACTCTTCCTCACCAGCACATTTGCCCCACGTGGCTCTGTGGAGCAAGCTGGGTTAGGTGGGGACTGCTGCCTGCTCCCCTCATCACCCACCCTGGCCCATCCCAGGCACTTGACACTGTTCTGAGCTCTCCAGTCTTGCTCAGCAAGGGTGCTGCCACGAGTTCCTCAGATCTCAGCAGCCCCCGAGGCCTGCATGCAGGCAGGCTCTGGTACCCACCGTCCATCCGTCGGAGCACCGACGTGCCAGAGGGCAGTGGGGAGAGGACGGGAGCTGCTGAGTTAGTGCCAACATCACGCACTGGAGGAGATGGGAAGCAGCCTGGAACAAGAAACATCTGAGCCCCTGTAGACAGATGTGGTTCCGTGCCTGGGGCTGATGGGGTCCTGCCCTCCCTCTCTGCCTGCCAGCGGGGCCACTGTGTGCAACCTGCTGCCACAGGAGAAGTGTCTGGGACTTCAGCAAAGGGTTGCAGAGGGGCCAGGCACCCCAAGGGCAGGAGCTGGGCAGGGATGCTGTGCATGGGTCCCATACCTGCTCGTGTCTCAGCAGAGGGGCCAGGGAGGCCCTCGTAGACTTGCAGCTCTGCACGCAGGGTCTGCAAGAGCAGGCGCTGCTCTTCACTCTGCTGCTGCAGGAGTGTCACTGAATGCTGCAGCCTGCAGAGGTGACACGTGGGTCTGGTGCCAGCCATCCTTCCCAGTCCTGTGGCCCCAAGGCCACAGTGCCCCAAACCTTACCTGTTGTTGTCCTCCTGCAGAGAGCGCCGCTCGTTCTGGAGCTGCCGGACACTCTCTTGGCACTCGGAGAGCTCCTCCGCCAGCCTCCGCTGCTTCCCACGCCTCTGGCCCAGCTCTGCTTCAGCCTCCCGTGCCCGGGAGCAGGCAGCCAGGAGTGTCTCCTGCACCCGGGCCAGCTCTGGGGACAGAGAGCACGGAGGTGTCACCACCACCCCACTCAGTTAGTGCCCTCTGGGACTCAGCCCCAGGATGCTGTCCCAGCCCTGCCTTGGGAGAGGTGGTCACGTTGGAGCCTCAGGGTCTGGTTTTCCTCGTGCAGAGCCTGGTTCTCCCTGCTCAGCTGCAGCCCCAGCTCCGGTGTCTGGGCATAGACATCACTGGGCAATCCTGTGGAGGGGACCAGTGCTGAGTCTCTCTCCCCAGTGCCCCACGGTGCACAGGGTGAGCAGAGGGATGTGCAGAGCCTTGGCCCCACAGCCCTAGCCCCGTGCAGCACCGTACCGCTGGCCTTGCTGGTGGAGGCCAGGCGGCGCTCCAGCTGCTCCCGGAGCCGGTCGTTGGTGCAGATGGACTCCTCCAGGCGCTGGCGCAGGTTGCGAATCTCCACCAGGTGTTCCTCCAGCAGGTCTGCCCCTGCCACAGCCAGGGACACAGCTCAGGGCAGGAAAGGCTGTGCTGCCTGCCTCTCACCATCCCCATAGCAGAGCCCTGTCCCACAGCTGTTGCGGTGCCAGATCTTCTCCCAGTACCCCCACAGGCAGGTGGGATGCCCCTGTGCTCTCCAACATGGACCATACCTGTCAGCTTCTGGCCAGAGGTGTACCCCGGTGGCAGGGCCCCATAGAGCAGCTGGCCAGGTGGGGGCACGTCCCAGAGGGCACGGGTGTCAGTGGCCCCAGGCAGCTCAGCCAGGCCCTGCAGTGCTCCATGTCGGCAGAACGATGCTGGGGCTTTGCTGCCCTCTCCAAAGGAGCCCAGTGGGACTGTGGGCTTTGCTGGTGCCATGGGCAGTGTCACACCTGCACACACAGGACAAAATGGGGAGGAGGAGAAGGACAATGAGCAGGTAGGAACAGTGGGTGACACACTCCCTCCATCTGCTTTTTCCCCCTTTCTTGCTCTGCGCAATCGTGCAGTCCAGTGTCCCCCATTGCTGACCTCCTGTCCCAACCAAACCTATTCCCCCTGAAGAGCAGGGGCTCTCCCAGGACTTGATGATTACGTGACACAAAGTGGAGGGTCTCAGCCCCACTCCTACACAGCAACTTACCAAATCAGCCTTTTCCTAGAGGACCTGGGATGTGCTAGTATCTACAGCTAGGGCTAATGCTATCTCTGGATGGGTCCCTCCAACCCACCAGGTCCTCTCTACATGACAGCCACATGTTCCCATTGTCCCCCAGCCAGAGCAGTGGGACACAACCTCAAAGCCATAGCCCTGAGAAGAAGATCAAGGGCAGGACATGCAGGTCAGAGAGGATGGGGGATGATGTGTCACAGCAAAGCATGCAGGGCAGGCAGGACCAAACCCAAGCCAAGAGGCAGCGTGCTCACTTTCTCCCAGTTGCCTCCGGAGCACCTGCAGTTCCTGCTGTGCCTCAGCCAGGGAGCAGACAGAATTCCCACAGCAGCCCAGGAGTGGTGGGGCCGCAGGAGGAGGGGGCCCGGCAGGGAGGAAGGGGGACAGTCCGGGGGCCAGGGCAGGCAAGGGGGCACTAACGGGTTTGGACAAGGAGTCAAAGTGAAGGCCTAGAGACAGGAGAGAGATGGACAGAGGTGTTAGAGTGGCTCCGGCTCAGCCTGGCAGACACCCCTCCTCCCTGGGGCTCTGGGGACCCTGGCACTCCCTGAGAAGCCAAGTGCCTGTGTCCAGAGGCACTACAGTTGTGAGCCCGGTCACCATGCAGTACCTCTGTGTTGGGCGGGCTCCTCGTGGCACTGGCTGTACTCGCTGGCCGCATCCCCATCAGAGCAGGGCTCCAGCCCCTCAGAGGTGAAGGACGAGCTGCTAGCAGAGTGGGATGACTCCGAGGGTGGGCAGCTGCTACCTGGGGACTCAGAACGCTCCTGCAGCTTCACCTCCAGGCTCTCAATCACTTTCTCCTTCTCCTGGAGCTCCTGGCTGAGCCTGTGGAGGTGGCCCATCACCAGGTCTGATCTCCATCCCACAGCCCTTTCCTACATGATGCCCCACGTGCCATGTCCCACTAATGATGCAAGGCTGCTCAGAGATATGGAGTGCCCATGGGGCTCCCCATCCCCAGACCAGAGGCAGCCCCAGGACATCCACCTGAGGCACAGACCCCAAGGACACCCTGGGCCTTCACCCCAAGAGCAGTGATAGACCTCAGGGTGCCCATGCCAAACGTCCCACAAACCCTTCCCTGGGAACAGGTACCTCTGTGCCAGGAGTTCGTGACTGGTTTTATCCTCCCCATCTTGTCGATCTCCTGAAAAAGCAAGCCAGAGAAGAGCCAGTCAGTGTCTCCATGCCCCAGCATGCCTGGTCCCACACAGATCCATAGCAGTACAGGACAGCCCAAACCAAAGCAGGTATCCCACACAGCAAATGATGTGAGAGTGTCTACTGCTCTTCACCCATCAAAGCATCCCTTCCTGACCCATCACACACCCATGACATCCAGCCCCACTGCCCCCCTAGAGGTACTTACTGATGCCCAGCTTGTCACTGAGCCTCTCAGCCAGCTGCCTGCCCTGGGCCAGCTGCTCCCGAAAGCCCTGGCCCAGGTAGTAGTCGATGTCAGTGCCACGAAGGAGGTCCTCAAAGGACCGCAGGGCATCCCGCAGGTGCTGAGCCAGGCTGCGGCTCACCCCACGGCCCTCCCGCAGCATCTGCCGCAAGTGGGAGAGCTCCCGAGCCTGTGCCTGGATCAAAGAGTTGTATTTCCTAGGAGAGATGGGCAAGCAGGCTGTTCACAGGGCAGCCAGACTCCCCAAGAACACAGCAGGGATGAAGTGCCGTGGAGGGAGTCTGTGCATCATCCACTGCTAGGACTCTGCCCCACCACACAAACCCCCCAGGAACCTGCCTGCAGGCAAACCATGCAACAAGAAGCCACCAGCCTTGGATGACTCCTGGAAATCCCTGTATCTCCCCATCTGGTCCCAGCCCCCAGGGCCATACCCTGGCCAAGTGGCAGATTGCAGCTCCTTGGGCAAAGTGGCTCCATGCTTGGCCGCAGGCAGCTGTGCCTCGAGCAGGGCGACACGGTGCACCAGGCTCTGCAGGTCACGGTGTGCCCGCAGGGCGGGTGGGCAGAGCGTGCCATGGCCATCTGACTGCCAGCCCTCGTCCTCATCCGTGAGGCTGTGGGCTGGGGACACCAAGGCCTTGGGAGCTGGCAGGGGCCGCTCAGCACCCGAGGTGTAGCCACTGGTGACAGAGATGGAGCGGGCACGGCGCTGCAGGCTCTGGATCACCTTGTTGGCATTGAGCAGCTGGGCCTTGAGGTCCTGGATGTGCTGGTGCAGGGCCTCCACATCCTCCAGGGCCATGTTTTTCTGGGCAGTTTTGCCCACTCTGGACATCCCTGGATGGCGCGGGTACCCCAGCTCCTCACCCAAGCTGGTCTCACTGAATACATCTGGCTCCTCACACTCTGCAGAGAGCACAGTGTGTCACTTCTCTGCGCCAGGCGGGCAAAGCTCAGGGATCCCTGGAACCCTGGCTGTTCTTACCGGGGCTGGTGGTCTCATCACGGTCAGCCTCAGTCTCACTTCGCCCACAGGTCTCATAGCCCAGGTCCTGGAAGTCCACCTGCACTTGCTTGCTGAGCTGCTGTGTCTGAGGTTCACCTGCTGGGCAGCACCATCAGCTCAGGGCCCCCTGGGCAGGATTCACCACCCCTGCTCCATGCACAGCACAGTGCAAAGGGCTCAGAACACACCCCCACCCCACCCTGGCTTTTAACTCACGGAGCAGGACGTGGTATTTCTCCAGCTGCTCAGCTTGTGCCCGCACTGTGGCCTCCGAGGCAGCGAGCTTGTCCTGCAGCTCCTGGCACTGCCTTTGGCCCTGTGCCACCTGGGAGCGCAGCTCTGCGCCCAGCCCTGGCCAGCCCCCGCTGGGAACCGAGCCCTCCACCTGCCGGCGGGAAGATGGGCTGTCAGCTGCCCATTTCCACCCTCATCCCCATCTCTGTTTTCATCTCCATCCTGGTTCCCTGTGTACTTACATGGGTCCCGTCCCCTCCACCCGGGCTGCCAGGGCAGGGTCTCTTGGGCATGTCATCCTGGGATCGAGCCTCCAGCGCTGGGCGCTTGGTGGGCACAGTTCCCCTCTCTGCCGGGAACTCCTGGCCATCCCCGCTGCCTCCGGCCGAGCGGTCCCCAAGGGAACTGCGGCTTTTCCGCTGCAGCCTACGGGGCTCAGGGGCCAGAGGGCTGCCCAGCCCCGGCTCCTCCTGCTCCCCGCTCTCCAGCAGCGAGGTGGCTTCACCCATCCGCTCTTTCAGCTCCGCGTTTTCCAGGCACAGGCTCAGCATCGCCTTCCTGGAGGCACAAGGCACAGTAAAGGATAGGCAGAGGCCGGGATGCAGGGTGCCCCCTCCGGGCACTGCCACCCCTGGCTCCAGAGCCCCAGAGCTCTTGCCTGATGTGGGAGACAGAGGAGAAGCCGGCTTCCTCCAGCTGTGCCTTCAGCTCCCGCAGCTCCTCCTCAGCCCGCAGCTCCCGTTCGGGCACGGTGGATGCTGTGCTCCTTTCAGTGCCCACATTTTCCTTGGGGGCCCGGGAGTTGCTCTAGAGGCACAAAGACAGAGGGTGACAAGGACGTTTCCGAAGGAGCTTGGGACGCAGTTTGGCGGTGGCGCAACGCCCAGCTCCGCCACCCCTGTTGCCGGCGTGCCGCTGCCCCGACTCACCTGCTGGGTTGCCAAGCCACGGGCTGCCTCCTCCTTCATGCTGTCGGTGAAGTTGGTGCTGGCATCGGTGTGTGTACCTGCGGCCTGACCTAGGGGACAGCACAGCAGGACAAGGCGCTCAGAGCAGCGGCACTGGCGGCGCTGCCTCTGTCCCCTCCTCCCTGCTGATACCCATGGTCACCCCAGGGCAGGTGTCTCCTCTCATACACACCTGGTGCTGGGATACTCCCGGCTGGACCGAGCTTTCCCTGCTGTCCCTGGGTGCTGCCACCCCCTCCCTGCACACTGGACCGTGTGCTGGCCCACCACTGAGGGAGGGGACAGCCCCGGGGATGGAAGCACAGCAATGGCTCCTGCCTCATCCACACCTTGTGCTTGCTGCCCTGACACACGGGCACATGCACCACCCACCCTGCAGCCACTTCACAAGGCACAGCCAGCAGCAGCAGCAGCAGTTTGGTCAGGGAGCCTCGCTGGACTGTGCCGACCCGGTGGGAGGATCGGGGTGCACACCCCACCATCACCTGCCCCGGCAGGGGCAGGCCAGGAGCAGCCACCCTGCCCACTGCACCCCAGCCGTGCTGTCAGGCATGGCCTGGGGCTCCTTGCAAGCCCTGTGCTGGCTTTGCAGAGGTACAGGGACACTTGTGTCCCATACCATGCACCACAGTGCATGGGGAGCTTGGGCTGAACTGGGGTCATGCTTTTCTGCTTGCACACAGCTCTGCTCCTGTACCCTTGGTGCCAAACCCTGGGTGAGGACTCGAACCCCTTGTCTGGGCAGCTGGGAGATGGGTGTATCCCCAATCCCTCTTCTCCTCAGGGGGAGAGATGTTTAAACAGGGCCCAAGACTGTCCCCTAGGGCTGTGAAGGGCCAGGTTCCACAGCTGCCTGTGCACCAAAGGAGAGGTAACTGCTCTGCCTGCGGTCAAATCCATCACCATCAACTCTGGAGCTGCCAGGCAAGGCAGAACACAGAGCAGGGGAGCACAGAGAGACGCTGTCAGGAGAGATGCCAAGCATCACTGCTGAAGGGGAAGCCAGCAGGGATGCGTCTGGCTCTCAGGAAGAATAGCCAAGGACCAGCCAGGAATGTGCCTTGCAGCAGCACAGGCATTTGCACAGGGCACTCTGCTCATAGATGGGGACACACTCAGGAGACCCACATGTGCCACTGAGGCTGCAAAAATGTGGGGCACTTCACTGTTGAACTTGGGTAGACATCACCCTGCATGGTGGAGCCTGTCCATGGAAGCAGCCATGTCCCAGGGAGCACAGAGAGCCATCACTGCCCCAGGGAGCAAGGACAGCCAGCACGGAGAAATGCTGCTCTGGGAGCAAAACGCTCAGCAACAGCTCTTAGCGACAGCAGCACTGCAGGGAAGAAGCAGCTACTGTAGGTGGCACTCGGCACAGCCAAAGCACAGCCCTGTGAGCCCCCGGGACAGAACCTGCTGGTTGCTGAAGCAGTCAGGGTGACAGCAGTGCCTGTGGGGCCCTGAAGGGTGAGGGGATGCAGACCATCGGCCGCAGAGTTTGCTGGGGGGCTGAGGGCCACAAGGCTCTCAAAGTGGGTCACCATGGCTGAGGGGGCCACAGCAGGCTGACACACAGCTGCTCTGGGAACATGGAAGAACCAGCTCTTGTGCCAGGGCACAGATCCCGCTTCTCACCACTGCCCACAGCTCCGCACGGCTCCCAGCGCTCCAAGGCTGAAGAGTAAAAGGGAGCACAATTCTCAAGGAAAAAGGACCCCAAAACAAACTAAAAACAAGGGGCAGAACAGGAAGCCAGTGCTGAGGAGCAGAGATGTGTGCACGCAAGGCAGCTGTGCCCAGGCTGGTGGTCACCACGTGCTTGAACCCCCCACCACAGCAGGAGCACACCAGGCTGCTCAGCTTTGTGTGTGCCAACAGCACAGGAGACAAGAGATGCAACCACAGCTCTACTTTTCCACAGACCCCTCCGGCTTTCAGCCCAGCCTGAAGGCACAGAGAATTAGTTACATGCTTGCAAACTGTACAGGCCCACAAGCACCTGACACTCAGGTACACTGGCTGCACAGGACCCTTCACACTGCTGGGAACAAGGGACAGGAAGCAAAGTCCTTGGGGAAGTTCAGAGAGGAAGGAATGACTTCCACAAAGAGCTCAAAGCACTGCACAGATTGACAGACGGTGATCTCAGGCAGGGAATGCTCAGCCAGGACTGTTAGGGATAAGAGTAGGCCTTAAAGAACAGGCCAGGAAAGCTGGGGCACCTGAGCCTAGGATAACACTGCCCCTTAAGGGGCACTTCACAGCAGCGACAGATCTACAGCGAAACAGACACAGGTGGAGAAGGGATATGCCTGAGCACCAGCCAAGACTTCTCTCAGGCCATGCCAATGAGTCTGGGCTGGGTCCTGGGCTCCATGGTACCCAAGGGACCAGGGGGCCAGCTGGGCATCAGTGCCAGGATGGCAGAGGGAAAACAGAAAGATAAGAACAGGGACACTCGCTTCTACAAAGCGAGAAGCAAAAAGATGAAGAGAAGATGGTGCTACACAGAGAAGCGAGAGGAAGGGAATGAGATGAAACACAAGAAAGGAAAAGCTAACAAAATCCAGAGCTGCCCAGCAGCTCGCAGCCGTGTTCCTTCAAGTCACAGGGGAACTGCTGCAGTCACAATACAGCTGAGTGCTGACCCAGAAGGGCAGTGCTGACCTGCTGCGTGCAAAGGGAGAGCTCTGCTGCCTCCCATGCCCGTGTGGCACAGGGAGAAGGCCTCAGGGCAGCACAAGGCATGGCACAGGTGGTGCCAGCTGAAGCAGTTGCAAGGAGCCATGCAGCAGAGCAGTCACAGGTCCCAGTGTGCAGCCCAGCACTGTGGAGTTCTTCTGCTCTGCCTGCCCCTAGTTCAGCCTCCCCAGGAAGCACAAACAGATGCTCAGAGGTGCAAAATTAGCTTCTGCCATTTTGAGAAGTGATAGATACAAGACAGCAGATCCACAGCCCACTGTGCATGGGAAGCCCTGGTCAGTGGAAGGTCGTTGCTACTGTTTTTCAGCTTTCACACGAGCTCCCTCATTCCCAGAGGAGGTGGAAGAGGGCCTGGAAAATGTATGCAGTGCTGCTGAGGGGGACAGACCCCAGCAACTCAGAAATAGGGTTCTGTCGAAGGCCCAAGGGGCACAGGGAGCATGTAAGGGATATGTGCACATACGAATGAGGGAGCAGACCCAACCCAGACCCTGGGAGCAGGGTCTCAGTCCCCCCAAACCATCTGTCAAAAATAGGAGGAAGTTCTCCCATGAAGGCACTCGCAAGTTAGGTTGAAACAACTTGCAATTAGGAAAAAAAAGCCAGTCAGTAAAATCATCAACACTAGAGTAGGATTTGGTTTAAGCATAAACTGAATTGCTGGTTCTACACTCAAGTCTTGTGTAAAAGGCCCAGGGAAGTGTCCCCAGGTCTTGAATTCTCCATCTCTGGAACACATTTTTCCATATACACTGTCTCCCTTTGGGCCACCATCAACCCAAGGGGCGGATGTCACTGGGTAAGAAAAACGGTGAAGGAATACAAAAACTCACACTCATGCACTTGGGAGATTATATAAAACATCTGGTGTTTCCTTCAGAGATAGGGAATCTTTATTTGGCCCACGGTGGTAGGAAGAGAAGGGAGATAGATGGGAATAACTAAAATGGAATGATTTGAATGTGCAAATACATCAGTGGCCAACCAGGGTGGGTCAGACAGGAACATACACGAGACACAGGTGGATTGCACTGATTGCCGTTTCCAAAGCAGCTCAAAAATAAAATAAAACAAAAACAAACCAGCCCTGCACCAGTTCTATCGTACCATCACTAAGTACCAAAGCTCAGTCAGTGAGACAGGTTAGTGAACCGTTTCCGTGGCAGGCGGGCGAGCGCCAGTGCTCAGAAGGCATGCTGGGGTAGGACTCTCACACGCTCCTGTTCCCCACCTCCTATGGCGCCCTGTGTCTCCAGCCTGCTCAAACACTCCAAGCTTCTTCCAAGAGCTTCTTCCAGCTGTCCCCGGAGCTCGTGGACCCCTTCCAGCTCCACCTGCAGGGCGTGGTCTCTCGCAGCGCTGAGCGGACGCGCGGCACAGGAGGGAAGAGGGTTAGACCGGCTGCAGCCAGCGCACCCCACACCGGCCCCTCCCTCAGGGACACCGAGCCAGAAACAGCCCCAGCGGCTCCCCAGGCAGCTCAGCCACCTCCTGCCTCACCTTGAACCTCCCCAGAGCACAGCCACCCCCAAAAAAGGCCCCAGCCCGTGGTAGGGGCCTCAGAGTCACAGCTGTTCTGCAGTACTTTCCCAAGCACTCCACTTATGTGCTCCCTTGCTATCACGTAGCTCAAATATCCCAGAGGCTGCAGCCCTATGAAGGGCAGGGGATTAAATCAGGGGACAGGCAACTGCCTGGATAAGCACCTAGAGGGATCCTTATCAACCCAACAGTTGGTTGAGAACTTGACAGGAGTCTCTGAAAGGTGGCCAAGTGTGGGTGGGAAACTGAGTTGTGAAAAGATAAGCCAAGGAACAGAGCTAGAAATCCCATGGCAATGGGGGGAGTTTAGGGAGCCATTAAAGCTGGCCACTGCAGCCTCTTCAAGGGAAAAAGGCAGCTTAAAACTTGGACTCTCAAAGAAGCATTTGGCTGATCCTTTGCCTAGACTCCCTCTTCCCCCACTGAAAACTCTCAGACTTGCAGAATGATCCCTGCTTCAGGGATTGCCCCACTGGACCAGCCACGCCTGCCCTGGCAGCAGAGAGGGCAGCACAGAGCCAAGGCAGCCTCACTTACCTGTCTGGGTATGTGTGAAACTTCACCAGGCTGCCATAGAGCTGCCTCTCTGCCTGGAGAGCCTCATTTAACCGATTCCTCTCAGCCACCAGCCCTTCCAGCATCAGTAACAACTGCTTGGAGAAAAAAGGTGTAGCTCTTAAACAGACACAGAAATCAAAGGAGGTATCTAGCTGTCCCTGACAAACTGGGGGTCCCCTTTCCTCTCCTGCTTGTGTCCAAGTTGGTCCATGTCATCCCTGGACTCCCAAAAGACTCTGCCCTTTGGGCAAGTGCTAAAGAGAACTGATCTTCTCCTTTGTATTCCCACAACCACACACACCCAGCTTCCAAGAACAAGCACATCCTGGCCTACCTAAAGGCTGAAAACAAAGCCTCATAACTGAGCGCCAGCAGAAATACAAACACATCCAAGCTTGCCCCACTGGCACACTACCTGCTGCCTTCGGTTTCCAGTAGCGTCCTGTCCTTGGGACTCTGCTGCGGCCACTTTCTCCCGAAGCACCAGCACTTCTTGCGTCAGCCTTTCCATGGCTGGAATTTCTTCAGGATCTACCAGCTGCATCTGCAGATCCTGAAACCCAACAAACCGCAGGAGACCTCAATGAGGAAGGGATCAGTAACAAAGACAGCTGGACCTTTGCAAGCCTCCCCGGAATGCAACTGCCAGAAGTTTCCACTGTTTGGAAAGATCCAGGTCTTCTAAGGAAAAAAATGCTGAAGCACCAAGAGTGGATTAGGCACAGACCATAGTGCTCAGTAAGACCCAAGAAGGGTACATTCTGATTAAAGGACTTGAAGGAGGGTGTTTGGTACAGAAAGAGCAAAACACCAAATAAGAACAGTCTGGGGGTTTGGGGCCTTTGCCTTCTGGCCAAAGGAACCCAGAGAGCTGTAGGCAAACCAGCAGCAGTAGCATCCACAGCCAGCCAGCCACACTGCTCTGAGGATGTGGGGGACAAAGAGACTCCTCTGCAGCCGTCCCAGGTGGAACTCACCCAGCCTAGCACAGCATCTTACCTTGATGAGGTCCTCCTTCATCTGGATGGTTCTGGTCAAGGATTCAATATCCGAGGCCTGCACCTGCAGCTCCTCCTCCTGTGTGGCCACAACAGACTGGAGAGCAGTGAGCTCCCGCTGTAGAGGGAGGAGAAGCCCATCAGAGACTTCTGAAAGCCAACACCCCCCTGCAGGATGCTGCCCATTCCTCTCACTGGGGGTACCCTCACAAGAGTAGAGTCCAAAACCTCCAGTGATGGGCAGCCCTAAGGTCTCCCAAAAGCAAAGGAGACCAGCACAGGCTCCATCACAAGCTCACCCTGCTTTCCCTTTCCTTCTTCGCCATTAGCTCCAGCTCCTCTTTGGCATTGACAAGATCCTTCTCCAGTTCTGCTGCTGACATGGTAACTGCAAAGACAACTTGGTTACTGCAGGAACACCATGTGCCAGTTCAGACCTCAGGATCACACACAATCCCTTTCTTTCAAGGCAGGGCCCTGATGCTTGTGCTCCCTATTACTCTGTTTCTTAGTAAATGCTCTTCTTCCCTGCTTGATCTTTCAACAGCAGCCGAAAGCAACAGCAACATCACAGGCCTGCTGTCCTACCCTTGGCAAAGTTCAGTGTCCTGGTCCCAAGGCAAAACCCAAAACAGTTACACTTGTCTCAGCTCAGCCTGAAACAAAGTCTCCAGTGGACAGCATCAGATCCTGAGTAGAAACACCTCACCTCAAACCCAACAGCAGCCTTTCTCTTTCCCTTACTCCCATCCTCAGACATCACCCAGAAGAGAGGCAGAGCTTTATTTCAAAATTCTCTTGTTCAGAGTTCTCTACTCTTCCACAGTTTTATGTAATCATGTTTGCCGCACAGCAGAAAGCCCTGGTCATATTTGGGGACCTCAAAAGAAGCTGTCCCACACTCACCTCCCTCTGTCCTGCAGCTGCTGTCCTCCTGTGGGGATCCAGAAATGACTGTAGCTCCACAAGCTCTTTGCAGTATCTCCTGAAAACATAAAAGTCTGCAGGTTTGCATTTTCATGGGGAACACATAGGTTCCCCAGAATTCCAGGACCGCAGCAAAGCTGTTGGCTGTTCTGTTGACACCTCTAAAATGTGAAAAAACAATGAAGGGGATATAGCCCAGAACAAGTGAATTGCACCCAGAAGTTGTATGTGTGGGGAAGAGGGCACTGGCCTTGTTTTATTTGGCACTGGGAAGCTGCTGGCAGCAAGTGTCTTCACAGTAAAGATTAAACTGGTTTCACTCAATTGCAGCAAGACCATCTTTCAGCTGAGACTCATCTTTATCTCAGATGTGGCCCAAAGAGACCAGCAGGAAGGAAAACACATCCCTGGAAGTCTCTAGAGCTGGGAATAGAAACCTGTTTACAGCTGCTTAAAAACATTCAACATGTCAACTCACCAATAAACCATTAACAGCTGCTCAAATAGGAGCCATGGCATATGCAGGCTTGGAGCTTTGTTCAGCCTCAAAGGGAGTTTTAGCAAAGCTGCTTTAAAAATACCAACTTCAATTGTGGAAGAGACAGCAAACAGCCAGCAGGCTCTGCCAAGAATGAGCGGAACCTAAATTTAGCTCTCTTGTCCCCTCCAGAATGTGACAATGTCAAGGAGGGGATTACAATACAGCAAGGCAACCCAGTCCAAGGAAGGAGTGGGTCAATGCTGGAAGGTCAAAGAGTAGATGTCTTTCATACTCTCACGTGCCCCAGGAATTCAATTACTGCTCCATCAAAACAAAAAGAGACACTGAGTGACAAAGGCTGGTGAAATCAAGATCAGAACATTCAGGCAGCATTCCTGCTCCCCAGTTTCTTCTCCTCCTATAGGAAGTCTTTTCGGTAATCCCACTTTCATTTCTATCATTCTCTGTGGTGCTCTTCTCTCTCCTATTTCCTTCTGTGTCTATCAGTTCCTTCTGAAGCCCCAAGGCTACAGGCAGAGAAACACAGTGCATAATTCTTACTTGTATGGATTGTTTGTCCTGCTTCAGTGGCCTGGCACCAGCTGACTGGGTCCCAACAGGGTCCTTCCCCAACATGTGCTGGCGCAGCAGTTGTAGCTCACAGCTCCTTTCAGCCAAAGCCTGTGCCATCTTCTCTGCAGCTACCTGATTGAGGGGGAAAATTAGGGGTAGGATCCTGGTCCCTCTTCTTCCTTAGAGACTAAGGGAAACCATCTCAATGTTTATCTGTCACTGGAGACTCAAAGTGCTCTGCAAACCAGCCTGGCAGTTACTGCTCCTGGCCACTCACACCCATGCCAGTGCAGCCCTCTCATCTCTGCTCACCAGCCTCTCACATACAGAGGAAAAAACTCCTCTGTTCCTCTCAGCCCACTCAGTGGCTTCTCTTTGCTTAACAAAAGTCAGGGCCACCCACCTCAGCCTCCCACTGTGGCACTGCACAGAACTCACTCTGCTCTGCTGCTCCTTGGTGCCTAGAGCCTGCAGCAGCTCACGAATTTCAGCATCATGCTCCATGGTTTGACGGTTCCAGTCACTGAGGAGATCCTGCAGCATCTTCTCCTTGTGCTGGAGACGCAGGCACAGCTCCTCTGCTACCTCACTCTGCCCGGGACCCAGCTTGCACAGCAAAGTTGCTGTAAGTTCCTGAGTAAGGTGGAGGAGAGAGACTGGAAGTTGTTCAAGGACTCTCCAGCCTGGGTGTAGTTGAGGGAGCAGCATCAGCAGGCACAGGTATGTTCAAGTGCCAAAAGCAGCCAGGCTCCAAATGCTGAGCACAGCTTCAGATGAGGCAGGCAGCAGCCTCTGGTTTGGGATCACTCTCTCTATTGACAAACTGGCTGAAGGCTCAGGAAGCCAAGCTAAGGCCTTACCTCCACTTCCTTGTTCCTGTCATGCAGGCAGGTCTGCAGCTGTTGGATGATCCCCTCCTGCTCCTTCTGCCTGCTGCCAGATTTGGCCTCAATCTCCTCTTTGAGCCATCGGAGGTTTTGGCAGGTTGCTGAGACCTGCTCCAGTTCCAGGGTTTTGGCTTTCAGGAGGCTCTCCAGGCTCTGAATACCACAACAGAAGCAGCTCAAGCAGGGACAGAAACTTAATCCCAAATTAAGCAAAACTGGAAATACCAGTCTCTACTGCTAGCAGAGTCACACAAATTCACCCGTCTGTTCCAGGTGTCCTCTATGCCCAGCCCAGAAACAAGAGTGACCCAGGAACTTGCCCCACACATAAGGCCAGAGGAAGGCAAACACCTGCAGACACTGTTCCCAGAGCAGTCACAGGAAGGTCTGTCTAACACCACGTCCCCACAGCCATGCTGGACTGTGCAGGCCCAGGTGCCAGCACTCACGTGAATGGTGGCCTCGTTGCTGGAGAGGACACTGCGCAGCCTCTCCAGGTCACTGCCGCGCTCCCGCATGGACAGACGGAGCTGTTGCAGCTCTTGCTCCTTCTTCTCCAGGGCACAGAACTTCTCATCTACTGCTCGCTGTGTGACAGAGGGCATCATTCAGAATGAGGTGATGGGGCTCTGCAGCCAACACTCCCGGTATGTTGGACTTCAGCTCCCCCTGCCAGTCCCCCTTTGAGAGGGGACTCCTCTCAAAGGATGAGCCATGAAGAGCATGCAGAAGATATGGTCACCCCTAGGGTCAGCCTGGGGCTGATGGTAAACCAAAGGCTGAGCCTCAGGGACAACTGAAACATTGCCTACAATATGTGCTCACCTCCAGAGCGGCATCCCTGTCACTGACACGCTGCTGCAGTTTCTCCAACATAGCATTCATGGCTGCAGGGCTCTTCTCCACGCTTTGCTGGCATTGCAGAAGCTCCCTGGACTCCTAGAGATCACACACACCACCCCCTAGTACAACTGACAGTACAGAAACCTCCCCCACCCCCAAGAGCAGCACAGAAGAATCAGGGATAACTACCTCCACCCGATGCTTGCTCTAGCCTTCACATTACAGGCTGGTAGTCCCAGCACCTGAGGCTGGCTGACTAGCACCTGCCAGGGCTCACCAGGCATTGATTGCTGTGGGCTGAGGTATGTGGGTACCTGTGCCTTATTCCTCACCTTGGAGGCCCAGAAGCCTCTCCTTTCCTTTCTTCAAAGGGCATGCATGAAAGCTACAGACAGACTTTTGCATGGCCAAAACAAAAGGAGGATCAAGGACTCCATTTAATTATGCTCAACTCAGATCTTTCTGCATCTTACCTGCAGAAGCTGCTCCTTGTGAGCCAGCTGCTGAGTCAAACGCTGAACTCTCTGCTCCTGGGCCTGCAGCTCACGGCTTTTCTCCCACTCCAAAGTCTGGAGCTGCTGAGCCTTGTCCTGCAGCTCTGCCTGCAGCTGTTGTACCACAGCACGCAGCTCCTGCAAGGAAAAAGCACATACCTTGGAATTCAGTCCTCAACACAACCATAAACAGTGGGCCAGTCTGAGGTAGGGCTGTGGGAACAGCTATCCGCAATGCTACAACCTTCACATCTCAAAACACACTGCCATGATGTTTGAATTTACTTCATTGCCCAGGGTATCCATCCATTTAAACCCCTTGCCCTAGCCACAGGCTAGAGTAAATCACAGCTAAGCTGTGCAGCAAGGGACATGAACGTCACAGAAAGAGATGGGACATTTGCACCAGCCAATGATGTACAAGTGACAACATACCCACTATCACGGGTCTTTGCTGATTCTTAACCCTCAGCTATGACACTAAGGAGGCTGGAGAATTTTCCCTGCCATGTGTGACAAGGGGTTAGGCAAGTGTGCCCAGTCTGCTGTCAGCAGAAATGATGAACGAGAGCAGAGTATTGACTACATCAGTGCTTCTTAGTCGCGCAAACCTAGAAACTTCCAGGCTAAGTGCCTGTCATACCTGATTGTGTTTCCAGGTTGCCTCTTTCTGCTGCTCTTCCTCATGGACCATAGTCTCCAGGAGCTGGGTTGCTCTCTTGGCTTCAGCCAGCTGATGCTCCTTCTGGCGCTGAGCTCTCTTCAGTTTCTGCACCTCCAGTTTGGTGCAGAAAAGTGTGTTCTGAAGATCGAGTGGTGACATTTGCTGCTCCTGGGGTGACAGTGGGCTCTCTGACACCTACCAAAAAGCAGGGTTCAGAGAAACTCAGAGATTGTCTTCACGTGAGGAATTTAAAAACCAGGATCCCTGCAGAATGAAACCTGATGCATTGAGGCTTTCCAGAACATACCTGCAGCTGTCCCAGATGGTTTCTGTGTAACATGTCCCGCAGCTTGGCCATGGTCTCATTCTGCCCTTCGATGATGTGGTACAGCTCCTCTGTCTGAGTCCAAGCACAGGAAGCTTACTCAGTGGCAAACCAAGCACAAACTCTCCCATCCCAAGCCTCCAGCCTGGATTATGACACCTCAGCACCACATGAAAGAGGCTTTGCAAGAAATAATTTACTGAGATGCAGGATGCCAAGCAGCGGCTCAAGCACTCCTTTTCAGCCACTGCCACAGGGCTAGAGCACAGTTCCCTGTTTTTGTGAGCACCACCCTGCCCACCCTAAACTATTACCTTACTCTCTTTGCTCTTCAGGGCCTCGTTCAGACTCTGGATTGTACGATCTTGCCTTTGTGATGTTTCTTGAACAGATTTTAATTCGAAATTCAATTCATTCAGCTTTTCCTGTAACAACTGAAGACAGAAATAGGTTGTGTTTACCTAATCCTGCTTAATGCTCTATGTAAACACCCTTAAGACTCCCTCCACTCGTTACTCCATACGGCCCTGGTGTATGGAGTACACACACGTTGACCACATCGAGATCAACGTGGCTCCCTCTAGAGTCTGTAAACACCGTTGGAGCTGGGTGGAGACCAGTGAGTAAACACAAAGGCCCTTCCCAGGACTCATTGCAGTGCTTCTGCTCCCTCAGGTGCAGGGCAGAGGTTTCAGGCTTGAGTTCACAGATCATAGTGCCTCACACATACTCCACGAGAGTCTCACTCAGGCTGCCCTGCAGCCCTCCCAGTTTCCATCATTTGTTTCTGTTTCCTCAAAAGGAAAGGGGCTGCTTCAGCCCAAAATCCTCCCAAAAATCTGAAAGAAAAATATCAGCATGAAGAAGCTACACATCCACTGATTAAATCTAATCTTAATTCAGCATTAAGTTCTGGCTTCAGCACAAAAGAGCCTGGCCACTGCCAGCATGCCAACAGCACAGCTGCAAAGCAAAGGGGAACCTCTCACCAGTCTCCATGGCTGGTTTACAACCTGAGAAACCTTTGCCTTTGACACTCTCACCCTAAAGAGAACACCACCCACTCAAACAGTTTCAGGACAGTTTGCTGCTTTCACCATAAAGCTCATGACACAGAAGATGTTGTGCAGTTAAACAAGTGCTTATTAGCATTTTTAAACATGCTGCCTGTTGGCATTCTCAAAGTTGGATGATACACCTCTTCCTATGAACTTACTCAGGACTCAACTTCTGGAGCTGGAGCGAGTGCTGCCACATAATTTCCTCCTATTGTTCATTTGTTTACACACCTGTCCTGTTATCTCTTCTCTGAGACACTCCCCCTAACCTGTTTAAACACTTCTAACTGCATTTACTGGGCCTTGGGTCTCTATTTCCATCAAGCTTTGCACTCCAGGCAGCCACAGCACCTTATGGCCACCCCCAGATTTAAATAAATATTCCATCCTGATTTTCTTTTTCCACGTTTAACCTGTTTTTCCAGAAGATATAATTTACCTTAGTGTTCAAGAGCATAATTAAGAACATATACCCTTCTCAACATGTGTTAATATTGATCTGCCTCAAAAGAACTCAGACAGATGTTTCTTTCCCAAGTATTTAAACAGAAATGAAACCAGAACTCCCTCTCTCCTACACCAGGCTCAGCCCATGCAAATCTATGAGACTGGGAAACAGCCTTGTGCATCTCTCCCTCACGACCACCTCCTGAAAGGCTCACCAGGCAAGTGGAAAGTTCCTTCAAAATGATTTGCAAAATAAGATATGGAAAATTTATGCAGCCCAGCAGCAGAAAAAAAAAAAGCAAATGCTTTTAATTGACGCTGACAGACAACAGCACTGAGAATCACACACCCTTGCTGGGAGAGAGATGCAGGTACCTGCCTCCAGCCAGGCCAGGAGGCACCCTCTGACACTAACCACATCAGACTCACTAGCACTGGATGTGCTCTTCGTGAAGAAATACCTTGTTGGCAGCTTCAAAATGCTGGATTTTGCCCTGCAGCTCTGCTGCACGCACATCGGACACGTGCTCCCCTGCTGCAGCGTTACCTGGAGCTGGCTGCTGATGTTCATTCTGCAAATTCTGAAAGGAGAAAAACAGTAAAAAATGAGAGAAGGGCTCAATTCTTGCACTGGCTTCTTCTCTTCAGCTGTTGGCCATCACAGACCCTGTAGCATGGGTTTACACACGCCCCATGTGCTTTTCTAACTGGCTCTGAGGCATCATTCTGCCCATGTCTCCCTTCACCTGGGTGGCAGGCTGGCACCTGGCAGCTCTCTGCCTCATCTGCCACAAGTGCCCTGGTGCCCCAAGGCTCTGATTGGGCTCCCTGTCTCTCCTCACTGCTGCACCACGAGCCCAGCAGCTTGTCTAGCTCTAACCACTCACTGTCTGTGGGCTAATGATGATCTCCCCACACCCAAGCCATATCCCTGAAACCTGCTCTCCTTCCTATGTGCCCTGCTGGCATTTTAAAAAGGCTTCAAAACCCGCACTGAAATGGTTCCTGTGTTCTGCTGAGCTTCCGTGTCTTTATCAAGCTTACAACCTCCAATCCTTCCCACCAGCTCCCTCCTGCCACAACCTGGCAGTCACCCCCTGCTCTGAACCCCTCCACTTGTGATTTTCTGGGCTCTCCTTCACCACGCCCCATGCTCCAGCACCCACACCATGTACAATTCCTTGCAGCTCCTCAAACAGGAGCAAATTCAGTGCAACAGCTGAGATTGTTTTTCATGACACATACCCATTTATTGGGAATGTAAACAGCCTGCTTTGCAACACGTGGCTGGCTGAGCACAACACTAATCCCTTGTTATCCCTCCTTACAATTTTGCTGTCTCCCGCCCAGTGAGTTAACTCCTTAGGGCAGCACACCATCCCAGCCACCCTCTTTAGCTCTCTCAGTATTCCTGAATGTTATCAGTGACACAAGACTGACTGCACTGGTTCCTGCTCTAGGTGAGAGCCCTGGAAAGGGCTGCAGGGATGCAGTGCAGAGGCTGTGGAAACGTGGCAGGGCTTTTTGGAGCACACACACGAGCACCAGCTCCAGGCAGTGCAGCACAGTCAGTTCCAATTAGCCCTGTCAGGCTGAATCCTCATCCTCAGCGGCCACAGAAACGCTGTCTGTGGGGAAGCCATGCAGCACAGGGGAGCTCCCTCAGATCTGTGCACTGCCTCTCACAGACAGAAGTAACACTTCCCTTTACCCTGATGTTTCGTTAGGATTTCAGTGAAAATTTACAGTCATGGTGATTACAAATTTTCTCTGCCAGAAGGCTTTGGATGAGACAGGGAGAGCTGCTGGAATCTGTCACAGCAGCTACTTAGAAATAAGGTTGATTAAAACAGAGGGGAAAAAAAGGAAAACATATTTCCTCAATTTTCACATTAAAAAAAAAAAAAAAAAGGCAGGAAACCTGGAATGAGCTAAGAGCAGGGAGGGGAAAGGTAGAGCCACCTCCAGAGTCCAAAGTTCCAAAGCCCAAGCTGCCTCCCTCATGCCTCCCTGCAGCCATGTTGACTTCTCCAACATCAGCATTTTACTGCCAGTCTCTCCTCAGCACAGCCCCAGCACACACTGACTCCAACAGAACACTTCTTTAAAAAACAATAATCACAGCACTCTCTGAGCCTGCCCAGCACCGTGGGGAAGTGCCTGGCTGTCAGGAGGGCATCGCAGGCAGCTGCTGGAGCGTCTCACAAAGGCTCTGTTTGCTGCCACTTCCCTGGGGCTGTGGTGGGGAAGGGGAGGAATTGTTGGTTCAAGAAAACCCTCGGGGAGACGGTACCTACAAGATCACATGCCCTGATACCAGAATACTCCATAAATTTAAAGAACTGCAAAAGCAGTAAGAGAACTGTGGTCCTATATATTCTAGTTATTCCTTTCACATTTATGCACAGGAATTGCTGGACAGCAGCAGCACCTGACTTATAGGAAGGGTGTTGCTTTTACAAACCGAAAGAAAACTCATTTGTGCAGGAGCTATTCAGCCTCCTAGCTGCATCTGCCTTCCCATTTTTGCTCTTAAAGCCATCCGAAGGATTAAGCCCTTCCCCCTTCAGACAGACCCTGCGCTGAAGAGCTGCTGCTGTCACAGCAAGAACACAGCAAGCAGTAAAAAATCCCTCAGGATAAATTCCTGGCAGGGCTGATCAGATGGCAGAGGCTGGAGAAACTCCTCAAAACACAGTTCCTAGAAGAGGATGGCCATGTGTGACAAAAAGCCAACCTGTAAACATGCCACGCTGCTCAGAGAAAGCCCATTTTTATCCTGCAAACACACCCCAGCAGTGAAAATCATCAGCAAACGACACGATGCCCTGGTTCACATCCTCAGCCGCCAGGGCTATGTCTTTGTGCTCCAGATAAAAACTAGTTTTCCTACGTTCCTCCCTAGCATCGTTTCTCGAGCAGGCTTTTATGGAAAAAAGCACACAGCTCCGGGAAACGCCCGAGCAGATGGGGCAGTGAGCCGCTGGCTAAAGAGGAAAAGCAATTCAGCCCTGCCACAGTTGCCATAGTAATAAACGAGCATTTTCCTAATCCCCCAGGCTACCTGCAGCATTAGGCAGCACTAAGGCTGCTAATGGGAATGCAATTAGGCTGACACGGATATTCCTGAATTGAAGCTGACTGAGGCCTTCTACGCATTACTGAAAGTGGTAAAGAAGTTACAAGTTCAGCTTTTTGACTGCATACTAAAGAACATTTCATTAAAGCCAGCGAAACAGAAGCAACCTGGAGCTAGGACCACTATCAAGACAGATAACAGCATCCCGAAAGCAGGAGCTTTCATCCCGTCTCAGCAACACCTGCCACTAATTGATAGATCTTTTCAAAGGATCAGAAAATAAACCAATTATCTGGAATACCAACACTAAAGTCATCCTCTGGCACAAATCCACCTGCAAGGAAAACACCTTTTCCTCAGGGCACGCACCACAGATGCCTGGGTGGCCCTGCACGTTCGGCAGGTTGGAGGCCTGACCTGCAGAGGCAGAGCTGGAGGCAGGCGTTCCTCACACTCCAACCATTACTCAGGCACAAAGAAAACACATCTGCTGGAAAACACATGCCCAGAAGCTTAAAATACTCCCTTTGGTTGTGGATAAAAGCCACACCGACTTTAAGCTTAAAGATGAAGTGAAACTGGTGTTTTCTTAGCAAGAAAATTACAAAGAGCTTAGACCCACCTAGCAGGCTGCATTGTCAGGGAAGGCTGATGGGGAGGGGGGAAGGTTCATTTCCCAGAACACCGGGAGGAAACAGGAGACAAGAGAATGACTGAGGAGAGAGGCAGCACACCTAAAAAGGACCGAGTTGCCTATTCTTAGCCCCCTGTTCAGCCACACGTGGCTGTCTGCATTATCTCAGCACAGAAGAATCCCCAGTGGGCTCAGCACTGGACCACGAGGACAATGCTCAATGGAAGGGCGGCACTGTGACCTCTACCTGTACCCGCAGCGGCATATAATCCTCATAGAGGTCATCCCACAGCTCCTGCAGTTCAGAAATTTCCAGGGGAAGGCCCAAAGGAGCTCTAGAAAACGATTTTCTGTCTGTGCTCAGGAAGGCAGAACTAGCAAATGCTAAGCCAGCAGAAGCACTGCCATCTGCCAAGTCACGGCTGAGCTTGGGAGGGGGCAAGCTGGACTTCACAGGAATAGGTAGTCGGCTGCCTCGGGGACTCTGAAGTGGTTTGTAGTCCAAAGTCTTGATCAAATTGAGGGCCAGCTCCAGCCTGTTACCGCTCAGTGAAGAGCTTGGGGTCATGCGATCATCCGAGAAATCGTCACATTTCCCATTCCCTTTCACCCCCTTATCTGCATCTTCATCTTTCTGCTGCGGAGGGCTGGCCTCCACGGTGGTGTCCAGAGACTCAACAGAGGATGCAGGTGTGCCTTCCTCCATGCTGTCCCCATCCACAGCCACCCTGGAGCTGGTGGATTCGGCCACATCACACACAGATGACTCCTCGTTGCCAATGCTGGCTGACCAGCGGCTAGACAGCCCGCAGGAGATGCTCCTGGCCACCTTTCGGGGCACTTTGCAGATGGCTTCATAGTCGGCGTCGGCCACACGCAGGGCAGCACAGCCCCGGCAGCGCCGCGGGCGGCTCCCTGCTCCCTCAGAGCCGTGGCAGCTGTGCGGCTCCAGGCCATGCTCTTCCTGATCCATCCAATATTCAAACCCAGAGTAGGTGAAGTCCTCCTGGAGGAGGGCAGCATACCGTGCATCAGGCAGGTTGGAAAGGTCCACAGTCCCCTCCCCAGCCCTGTCCTCTGTGCTGGAGTCATCGTTGTTCCTGCGGTACATGCTTGCGATGCAGAACTTGAGACGGTCCTTCTCCAGCAGCAGCTTCTGCAGGCGCTCAATGGAGAGGGCTTCGATGCGGGCGATGACGGTGTCGAACCTGTAGATGCGGTCCAGCATGAAGGCACACTTGCTGCAAGCGAACTCGGACCTGCCGTCCCGGCACAGCTCCCTGCCCAGGACGTGGGAGAGCAGCACCTGGAGATTCAGCTTGGCCGCCGTGTGAAAGATCCATCGCCGCTGGTTGCCGCACAGCTCCCGGCCGCAAATCCGGCAGTTTTCCTTCATTCTCCCTCCCTCCCGGCACCAAAACCTACTCCTGCGGGCTCTCAGGAAACCTTCCCGAGGTCAGCACATCTCCCTCAATCCCTGAGCCCGCCGGCACGTCTCACCGCACCAAACCTCTCTTTTTAGGGTGGTGGCACGCCTGGACTCTTGATGCAACAGAAACATCCCACCCTACATCACCTCCTTCACATATTCACAGCCACACCTGGGCTGCCCCCTTGTCCAGGCTGCCCCCCCCCGCCCCTCCGATGCTGCTCCCTCGCCTCACAGCTCGAGCCCCCGATGCTGCCCCCTCTCTCCTCACAGCCCCCGTCCCCGGGGCTGCCCCTCACCGCGGCCTGCCCCTGCCCGTCCCGCCCCGGCCCCACCGCCCCGAGCCGATGATGCTCCTGCCACGGCAGCGCCCGGCTTCTGGCTCAGATTTCAAGATGGCGGCCAAGCCCAGCCTCCCGCGCGTGCGCGGTGCCCGCAACGCCTGCCGGGAAATGTAGTTGCCACGGCGGCGTTACGCATGCGCAGTGGCTGCCCGCGCCACGCCCGGGCACACGGGTGGCGCCGGGGGTTGCGACAGAGACTACGATAGCGATCGATCGCGACGCGACAGCGCAGGGGTCCAGTGTCAGTGCCAGAGCCACACACACACACAGACACACAGACACACACTAGTGCTTGGCTCCAGTGCAAGTGCCTGTCCCAGTGCCATGTCTCCACCCCAGTGCCTGTGCCACGTCCCCGTCCCAATGCCAGTGCCTGTCCCAGTGCCAGGTCCCCACCCCAGTGCCTGTGCCACATCCCTGTCCCAATGCCAGCACCTGTCTCAGTGCCAGATCCTTGTCCCAGTGCCGGATCCTCACCTCAGTGCCTGTCCCAGTGCCAGGCCCCCACCCCAACCCCAGTGCCAGCCTGCCCCAGTGCCCAGCCCCAGCAGGCAGTGTGGGTGGGCAAGTCCCCACAGCACAATGCCACCAGCACCTGCACAGCAGCCCATGCCACCCGGTGGGCAAACAGCAGGGTCCCTGCAGGACCACCACACAGGCAGCTCACCCACTGATGGCCCGTGGCTGCTGGGAACAGCACCGTGCCACCAACATGCAGCGTGGCCAGAACTGTGCAGCTGCCAGGAACATGCCGCTCTGATCTCTCACAGCCCCGAAATCCTGCCTGGCACCATGCCAGGCTGCCAGGAGTATTTTAAGACTTGGGATTTAAATGGCAGACGGGAGCAAGCGACACCAACATCCACAGAAGGACTGCACAGGCTGGTGGCCTGTCCCCTGATAGCTCACACCGTGTCCTCGGAGCTCTCCTGCTCCTCACAGCTCCTGGCAATCACCCAACCCTGCCAGGCTGAACATGGCACAGCCCTGGCCGCAGCCCCAGAAGGGGACAGAGATGACAACAACCAGCCAAGCCCTGGATGGATGTGCTTCTCCCTGGGGTCTCCCCACCCTTGCCGACTTACCTGCCCCTCCGTGACCAGAGACCCCTCCAGGCACTGCTGCAGGTCACGCTTCTCTGCTGACAGCATTTCCACGAGCTGGTTGCTGGCAGCCAGCTCTTGGGTCAGCTCTTCGATCCTCCTGAAAGCAACAAAAGGGCATGGGATGCTCAGGGACTGGGTTGGCCCTGGGAGGACACTGGGGACAGCTGACAGAGGTCAATCTCTGGGACAAACCAGAGCAGGCTCAGGACTGCTCCCCCTTCCCCATAGCCCAGCTCTCCCCCATTGGGGTGACTCCTGCACCCCACCAGATATGCACAGCCCCTCAGTCATGCACATCACAAGGCCCTGGGTAGTCCCCAAGAACTGGCACAGCACACAGGCCTGCAGAATAGAGGAGACATGTACTGGACACCTACCTCTGGGCCATGGAGCCACAGTCATTGTCGCTCCTGTCCTCCTGCTTTGTCCTCGCTGCTTCCTTCAGCTTCCCTGTCAGCTCCCGGCATCTCTCCGCCTCAGCTCTGGCCAGTGCCGTGGCCTGCTCAGCCTCACTCCGTGCCAGCCTGGCCTCCTGCATGGCAGCAGGGTGAGCCCCCAGGCAGCAGCCCCTGGCTCCTCCCTGGCCCCCACCATTCCTTGACTCACCTCCTGCAGGAGCTGGATCTTGTTCTCCAGGAGCTCGTAGACGTGCTCCGACTCCCGCTGCCGCTCCTCATACTGCTGCCGGAGCGCGGCCTGGCTGCGGCTTGTCTGGTTCTCCACGGCCACCCTGCTGGGCACAGCACGATGTGCCACAGCCTGCTACGGCACGGCATCTCCCATGGCATGGCATGGCCTGCCACAGCATGGCATGGCTTGGCAGTGTGCAGCATGGCACGGCATGGCATAGCACAGCCTTTTTGACAGCCTCCACCCCAAACAAGCTGGGCTGGCTGATCTGTACCACTCCAGGTGCCCTCAGCCTGGCTCCCCCCACATCCTGCCCTGGGGACATGGCTCCTCTGGCAGCACCAGGCCATGTTTAGGCTCTGGCCCACCAGAGCACTCCCCACACACTCCCAAAACCAAGGGCTTGCCAGCTGCTTTGCTGCTGGCCCCCTGCCATTGGTGTCCCACGGTGAGACACCCATGCCATGGCCCCTGGGCACGGCACTGCCCTCCCCCACCAAACAGGTGCTGTCCTTTATTTTTGGCTGGCGCCAGGGTTGTAAGAGGAGCCCTGCGGGTGCCCAGCCCCATTGCAAACCCCTCCAGCCCCATTGCAGGCCCCTCTACTGCCTGCTATGGGCAGGGTGCAGGCAGACACCCCCTGTCCCCATGCCCACAAAGCCACCACAGGTGGGGCATGGGCACTAAGTCTGCCCCGGTGTGAGGGGCTTGGCCAGCCCCACTCACCATGTGTTGTTCAGGGCTTGTTGCTTCTCCTGCAGCTCCCGCTTCAGGCTCTCCACCTCCACCTTCAGCTCAATGTTCTGTGGAGCAGGAAGGAGGTGGGTAGGATGCCCTCATGCTTGCCTGGACACCCCAGCCCCACTGCCCATGGGAATGAAGAAGTGGCATGGGGGACCCCCACGCCATGGCAGGACTTTGGGTGCTCCTGTCAGGGAGTGGCACAGGTGGTATTTTAGCCTGTTGGCGCCGGGATGGGGTGTACCCACTCCATCTGTCTGCCCCCAAAACTTGCACTGTCACCCATCTCGGGCACCCCTCCGGGCTGGGGATGCCCTCCACAACCCTCTCCCCGCTCTTGTCAAAGGAAACGAGGGGAAACCTCCCATATAGCAGCTCCCCCAGCCCCACTGCCCGAAGCCCTCCCTGGCATCCCCCCCGGCTACACTCACCTCACCCCATTCCCTTCCAGAAAAGAGAGGAAACCTCCTCTACCCGTCGCCTACAGGCACTCACCCGCCGGTAGACATCGTCCCGGCTGTCCTCGCCCTTCTGCTGGACGCGCTCCTCAAGAAAGTAGATGCGGAGCTTGAGGCTGAAATTCTCCTTTTTGAGGTCATTGAGGTGCTGCGAGAGCGTGCGGTACCCGTTAGCCATGGCCGGCGCTCCATGGGGCGGGCATCCCGGCACCCCTCACATGGCGCCGCCGGGACACAGCCTAGGCTCCCTGCCCGCCCGCAGCTCCCGTCGCTGGCCCCGCTGCTCTCCCTTTCCTCTTTTTTTTCCGCCTCCCAGAGCTATTTGAGGAATCGCTGGAGCGGGGACAGCGAGTTGGTGAAACCCGAGCCCCGGAGGCCCCCACGCGACGCAGCCGTGAGGGCGGTGAGGGGAGCGTGGCGCCCGGCCGGGCTCGGCCCCCTCTCCCTCTGCCACCACCACCTGCCCCGCCACCCCGCCTGCGCTCCACACCCCGCTGGTGTGAGCAGGGGACCCGGTATGAATCTGCCAGCAGCCGGCAGTGCTGGGAGGGCCCCGCCGGTGCCATGCGGGGTCCCTGCACCCCGCAGGTCTCACCTGCTCAAAGTCCCGCAGGGTCTGTGTGTGGGCGAGGGGACCGATCTCCAGATCCCGGAGGAGACACGTCTGCACCAAGGGGTCAGGCTGGGGCTGGGCACCCGGGGGGCCACTGGACCCCCTCGGCTCGGCTGGCACAGGGTCCTCATCACCTTCACCCCACAGCCCTTCTTGGGAAGCTGGCAGGGAGCAAGGGCGAGCAGCAGTCAGACGAGCAAAGTGGCTGCTCCACACCGCGTGTGCCTCGCAGGAGAGGAGAGATAAGGGGGTGCCTCGGGGCCCAGAAAGCCACTGGCCATCCCCGAGGCGATGCGGAGCACGGGAACGGGGCATGCAGGGTACCGGGGGCTCTCAGGGTGCCTTACCTGCCATGTGGCTGGCTCCAGAGACCACGGCTGGCACAGTGTCACTGCTGCAGGGGTCCCTGCGGAGAGCAGCGCACGGCCGTGTCACGCACAGCATCGGGGGTCCATGCCGTGTGCCCCCCGCGCTGTGCCCGAGAGACCGGGGAGGGTGACGGGCTGGGGGGGTGCCACTGGTGTCTGTGCACACGTGGGGACACACGTGTGTGTCCCCACCGCCGCTGGGCAGCGGCTCTGAGTGCAGAGACACGAGGCCCTGGGGGCTGTGCAGATGGCAGTGTCCCCTCAGCAGCACTTTAGCTCCATTAGCAGCCCTGTCAGGGCCACCTGAGCCCCCAGAGCAGACCCCCACAGCCCCAGGGGAAGATCTGGGGGCATGAGGCAGGGCTGGCCCTAGCTGCTCTCGGGGGGACCCTCTGCCTCGGTGCTGTCATGGCTCACCAGCTCGTAATTGGGTTTATTTTCAGCTCAGAAGCGTGAGTCACTTCATGATTTAAAAGAACGAAAGAGAAACCTGACAAATAAAAAAAACAAAACCTGGATTGTTGGGGGTTTTTCTCCTTTTAAAGAAATCAGAATGTTTCTTTTCTAATCTCAGCCTGACAGGTTTTTGGTGGGGTCCCATGAGCAGGGAGGTGGTACTTGTCCCAGCATCAGTGCGGGCACAGTGCCCTGCCCACATGCACAAGGCTGAGCCCCAACAGCCAAGAAGGCCAGCATGTTCCTCTGGCACAAGTCACAGTAGGAGCCCTGGGACCATGTCCCCCAAGCCTTGCACACCACACCAGCACCTTGCAGCAGGGGATGGCACTGCCAGCCTGGCAGGGAGCAGGAGAGGCAGACACAGAGTGCCACAGACCCTGAAGCAGCAACCCATCATGGAGGGAAACTGAGGCACTATGACTTTAAACACACCAGCACTGGTGAGGCACAACTGTTTGCCCTGCCAGACACCATAGCCAGCATGATACCCAGAGACAAAGCACCCGGAGGTGTTGTACCTGCAGGCACAGCACCCAGAGGTGCAGTGTCCAGGGGCATCTTACCCAGAGGCACCCAAATTTCAATAACCAGAAGTGTGAAGCCTGAGGAGATCAAGAGGCACAATATCCAGGGAGTTGTGACCTCTGGAGACATGACACCCCAGGAGGACCAGTACCCAGGGTGTGACACCCAGAGGCAAAACATCCAAGACTCAAGATGCCCAAGGATGCACAACACTTCAGGAAGCATAGTACCCAGGGGCATCATACCCTAAGGCATGATATCCCTGGAGGCAAAATACCCAAAAAGGCACATTAACCAGTGACATAATATGCAAGGCTTGACACCCAGAAGGGTAATACCCAGAGGCACAACAAGCAAGCAGGGATCACAGCCAAACACTCGATGCACAAGGCGACACAATGCCCAAAGGCAGAATACCCATAGAGACAGTACAATAGCCCAAAACCTGGGGATGCTGCAGGGTGATGACCAAGGAGCCAGGCAAGGGCTAAGGCTTACCATCTACAGCCTACACTGTTAACTTTGCAGATGGAGATGTGCATAGTTGACAGAGAGAAAGGATGAGCTGGGCAAAGGAGGAGGTCCTGTGAGATAGGATCGTCCTGCTTTGGCTCTGAAAAACTGCAGAGCGGAACAAAGTCCTGTGACTGGAACTTTGAAGCACACCATGGCCAAAAAAGTAACTTTTTCCTGATTAAGGATTATTTAAACAATGAAACACATGCCACTGCACAGGCAAATGAGCTTAATGAAATACATCCTGCCACATATATGAGTCTGTTACTCAAGTCTCCACCTAGATCATGCCATATGTAACAAAGGAGGTGGGGGATAAGATTGGGCTATACATAAGGAGGATAAAAATTTCACCTGGTTAGGAGGAAGACCCAAAAATACTTTGGAGACAGTCAATGGGCTACTCTTCTCTCCCTTGTCCCAAGCCAGGGACACCTTGCTAAGTTTCTGTATATTACTGTTATTATTACTTGGGTTAACACAAGTGTGCACCATCCTGGGAGGGAATAGAATGGGCCCAAAAATGTTGGAAAAACAACAATAAAACAATTGTTGATGCAGTATTACGGGCTTGCTGATCTTGTGTGCAAAATTAAATTAGAGCACCCTCTCTCCTAAAACATGGCAGATGTAGAATATACTGCTTTGAAAACAGAAAAGGAGCAACTTAAAATGTATTTGTCCACAGCTGAAAATAGGGAAAAGCAACTGCAGAAACATTTAGAGGAAAAGAAGGAGAAAAAAATAAAAATTGGAAGAAAGGGTAGAGATGATGCTTGTGTGAGCTTCTGATCCCCCTGACATCATACAGATTAGAAAACTAATCATATTCCCTGGGGAACAGGATGGAGACATATGGAGTGACCCAAATGACAGAAAACTGGGGGAAGATGATTCTTTGTCTCCTTCAAATCCCCCTGAGTATGAAGCCAGATGCATTATAGAAACAGAAGAGACAACTGAACCTTGGTGAAGAGTGGGAAATCATAGCTGAAAAACAATCCCGTTCAATCTGACTCAGTTTGAAAAGTGCTGTGGCCATAAGCCAGGCTGGACTGAAATTCAGCAGGTGGAATCCTATCAGTGCATACATAATAACAGCCCACACATTCTGATTCCAGGTGGGCCTCCTCAACCATTAATGACATTCCTAACAGATAAGGGAACACAAATTCCAGTATTAACACAGCAGGACACTGAAAAACTGGACAGAGTTGAAATCACTGGAATGAACAGAGCAAGTGCTACGTGCCAAACCACCAAGGCTAATTTATGGCTCCCAGGCGATAAGCACATGTCCTCCCCTCACTTTGCACCAAAAGATCACAATGAAAACATTTTGGGTTTCAATGTTCTGAGCAGCCAAACCTGGCAGCTGAGGCAGAGCAACATTTGGTCCTCCCGTTCAACCCTGACCCTAAAAGAAATCCAGATACCACAGTGCATTCACCCCACATGGTGCTTACCCTCCCTCATTCAAAAGCTGCTAATGTACCATGATACAATTCTCTGCTGCAGCATGAAACTGAACTCCTGAAGTTACAGCTGATTTGGTAAAAAGACAAATCATCTCCAGAGCCCACGCCCCACATAATTCACTGATTGATAATTCACCAAACTTTCATCCCATGTAATTCACCAGTTTGGCTAAAAAACTGGAACAGAGATGGTAATTACCTGTTGATTACTGGCACATAGGCAGGGTGGAGAAAAGAGATTTGGAGAAAAGAGAGATGTCAATGCCAATACTGCGCCTTTAACCACTGCTGTGCCAAATATCAAGACACTGGTAACTCAGCTTCAGGGAGTGCCCCACTCATGGATGGCAACCCTGGAAGTAAAATATATATTTTTTGTGATTCCACTCCAGAAACACAACAAGGCTTCATTCACCTTCATCTAAAAGGGAGTGAAGTGTGTTTTTAATAGGCTGCTCCAGGGATATAAACACTCTCCCACTATTGCTCATAAAGCACTGGCAAAGTCTTAGCAACAATCGTGCCCCACCAAAGGTTACAATATATCAGCAGATCACTGATATCATCATCATCATTGAATCATCCCAGAATGGCCTGGTTTGGACAGAATCTTAAATATTATCTCATTCCAAGCCCCCTGCCATGGGCAGGGATGTTTTCCACTTGCCGAGGTTGCTCAGGGCCCCGTTAAGCCTGACCTTGAACACTTCTGGCAATGGGACATCCACAGCTTCTCTGGGCAACCTGGGCCGGGTCTCACCACCCTCACAGTAAAGAATTTTTTCCTACTATCCAATCCAAACCTACCCCCTGACAGTTTGAAGCCATTCCCCATTGTCCTGACACTACATGCTCTTGTAAAAAGTCTCCCCCCTTCATTCTTGTGGGCTCCCTTCAGGTACTGGAAGGCCACAATTAGGTGCCCCTGAAGCCTTCTCTTTTCCAGGCTGAAGAAGCCAAATTGTCTCATAGAGAGAATTCTCTGAAATTCCCTGATAGAGGTGCTCCATCCCTTTAATCAATTTGGTTGGAGAATACCCTATGGTGGTTTTGCCCACAATGAAAAATGTGAGCCTTGAGCAGTCCTACATCCCAGCATCAGGGGCCCAAGCAGGAGGTTAAGTTCCTGTGAATCTGTTGGATTAAAGAAGCCACTTCTGTACTCCTGCAAACCCCAGAAAAATCAGAACATGGACAAAATCTACCAAACATAAAGGAGTGACAGCAAGTTCTGGGAACTTTAGAATTATTATTAAGAGAACTGAGGTTGTTCCATCAGCTTGACCCCATATACCTATGGTACCATATACCATAAATATATACCATATTTATTTATGGGGAGTGGAGGCTCAGTGAACATGGTTCCCATTTTAATCTGTGTCAAAAGGGGCTGAAAGAGCCAGAGAGAACACTAGACATTAGCTGCCACTCTTTCAATGACACTGGAACAAGATATTCCTATGTAGAGAAGGGCTTGCTGTCCCTGGTGGGGCGGTGACACAAGCAGAACAGATAAAGAAAGAACAAAGGAAAGGACAGAGTCAGAATATTTGGGGGAATACCCAACTGACTGATACCAGGCCATCCTGTGCTGGTTACAATGCTTCAGACTGGGACCGTGGCAACGGTATTAACAACCCAAAAATAACCTTATGACTGGGAAAAAAAAATGTTACTGCTCAGGGCCACCCTGAGGCGGGGCCAGCCCAGGGCAGTGGCTGCCTGCGGGCTCTGAGGTGAATGAGCCAAGCACCCACTTTCCCATAGTCCAGCTGCTCGGCCAGAGCCAGAGTGGCAGCCCCATGCCTGGCCATGGGAGTGCTGGGCCAGCAGGAGCCCAGGGCTCTGCCACGGCCATGGCTGGTTGGGCTGAGTGGGGGCTCGCCCCTCCCCGCCCCTTGTGCCCAACACTGGGAATTTGTTTGCTGTGAAGGGGAGGCCACTGCAGTGCTTCTGGGGCTGCAGGAGGACAAGAGCCCTTTCATGCCAGCCTGGAGCATGGAGCAGAGCTGCCGGCACAGCACAGAACGAGGGGGGCTCAGCCCTGGGGCCCCTCACTCACCGGGCAGCACTGCCCACCCACCCCCATGCACCTCCAAGCCCTGGCACGAGGGGCACCACGCGGCCCTGACTCAGAGCACTCACTGACTCACAGCATCTCCACGGCATCACACCAGGGCCACTGCAGCCACTCGCCAGCACTGGCACCCCGGGGTGCCATCGGGGAGAGGGGACAACGAAAGGGCTGGCAGCCAGGGCCAGGCTGTGTGAGAGTGGCTGCTGCCCATGGGGAAAGCATCCTGGGGTAAAGCATCAAAGCACTGGGCACTAGAACCCAGCAACAGCAACTCACCTCCTTCTGCTGTTGGGTCACCTCCTGCGGGGAGACAGATGGACAGAGGGATGGATGGAGGGATGGACGGCAGGCCCCGGCCCTGCGCTCAGAGGCAGCCACTGTGTGCCAGTGGCTCCAGGCTGGCAGAGGGGCTGTGGCAAGGGCTGGGCAAAGCCCAGAGAGTGTGGCAGCTCAGATGCCGATCGTGGCACATCCCAGCTCCCCGCTGACTCGTTGGCAGAAATGTCTCAGCAGGGGCGGAGTGCCGCCACGGAGGAGGTGGAGCGGGGACAGCCGTCCCCAAACACGGCGGCTGCCTGAGTGAGCGAGCACAGCACGGAGTGCACGGCACGGCCACACACCGACCTGCACACGGAGCGCGGCAACAAGGTCTTCATTGAGCACGGCCGGCCGGGGGGAGCCGGGGGCTGGCGCTACCCACGCTCCCAGCTGGGCGGCTCCCGGCACGGCACCGCAGGCAGGGCAGCCGGCACAGCTCCCGAGGCCCAGCAGCCCTGGAGAGGTGCCGGCACAAGCGGTCAGGCCAGCGGCTCAGAGTGGAATCGGGGATGGGCACAGCCCGGGGAGGAGCAGGGACGATGACCACGGGGCTGGGGAGATGGGGCAAGCCAAGCTCCCTGCACCAACACCAGCACCCTGGATCTCTTCCTTCAGGGCCGTGCTTGGCCCAGCACCTCCCAGCAAACCTCACATGCCCAGCGCACTGAGGAGAGCTTAGTGCAGGCACCAGCCCAGGATCCTACAGCATCCTACAGCTCCTGTCCTCCCATCTGCCAGACACACATTGCCCTGACAACTGCAAGTCCCCATGGCACAGGGCAGAGAACACCAGTGTGCCCCCCGTGCTGGACAAGGGACTCCTGGTCTCTTTCACGCACACCAGTGGCTCCCGAGTTCTCTTGGGCTTGCCTGGTGCAGGGCCCAGAGAGCCACCAACCCGGGGTCCCAAAGCCCCGCCACCAGCCCCAACCCTCGGGACCCCAGCAGTAGAAAGGGACACCCACGGCCCAAGGGAATGGGGCTTGGGACAGGGGGCGTCCGGCCCTGCACAGCCCCGAGGGAGCACACTTTGATCCTGTCCGCATCCCAGCCGCATCCTGGCGGCACCGATGCCGGGGGGTACCTGGGCCTCAACCTGTCGCGGCATCACCACGGCCCAGCGTGGGCACACGCAGCCCCCCGCGTGCCCGGGACACACGGACATCCCGACCCGCATCACCCCGGACACGCGCACCTGCGGATGTCACACGCGCGCACGGACACGCTCCTCACCTCTGCCTCGGGGCTCGCATCCTGCCCCGCCGGGCTCCGCCGCACCGGGCCGGGTGGCACCGGGCCACGCACCGGCGGCACCGGGCCGGCCAGCACC
>VZSE01011610.1:59648-160023 GCA_013398275.1 Promerops cafer
TTCCTTCCTTCCTTCCTTCCTCTCTCTGACCCCTCATCTTTCCTTCCCTGCTCCCTCCCTCTGCCCTCTCCCTGATCCCTCTGTCCATCCACCCTTAATCTCTCCAACCTCACCCCCCCCAGCCACCATCCTGTCCCGGCTGACACAGCCACCCTCCCGCCCCAATTCCCCACTCCACCCAGTCCCTCTGGACTGAGCCCCAATCCTTCCTCACACTTTACTTCCCCAGGAACAATCCATGATTCCTTCCTCTCCCCTCTCAATCCTTCTTCCAATTTCATGGTCTCCACAAAAGACACCCAATTATCCAAGATCCCCCATGGCACCCTCAAACATCCATCCTGACACCCCAATTACCTGCCTCCATCCCAACGTCACACCCCCAATCCCCTTTGCCACCCCAGAGCCCCATGAGTCCCCAGGTACTGTTCCAGTCTCTCAACACCCTCACTTGCTTTCTAAATTGTCCATGACTTCCCAGTCCTCCTCTGGGACATTCCTATAGCCCTTGATCCCCATAAAGCCCCTTGAACACCCACCATCCCAAGAAAACACCCCCAATATCCCCCACCCCTTTCCTCTTCTTTGCCACTCCCCATCCCAGCTCCAATAACCCCAGTCCCCTTTGACACCCCTAACTCCTTTACCTGCTTGACACCCCAATACCAGCGCTGCCCCTGACTCCTCCTCCGGCCCCATTCTCTCTGCAGGGACCGTTCCCCTAATTCCCTGTTGCTTGGCCCCATTCTCCTCTTTCCTGCAAGCCCACAGCCCTTCAACCAGCTGTGCCTCATGGCCACCCACCTGCCACCGAGCAGAGACTGTCCCAGACCCTTGTGTGGAATGATGACCAAGGAGCCAGGCGAGGGCTAAGGGTTACTGTCCATACCCTCTGTGTTACCTGTGGGCATGGAGAACCACAGAGCTGGTGGCAAGAAAGGAGGAGGAGGTCCTGTGGTGATACTTTGGCTCTGACAAATGGAACAAAATCATAAGACCAGAAATTTGGAGGACACAGTGGCCAAAAGAGTAACTTTGGTCTGATTAAGGGCCATTTAAATATTAACACACGCTCCCTGCATATGCTAATAAGCTTAATGGTACATGGTAGCACGTCTATAGCTCCATACTCTCCACTTAGGTTGTCCTCTACATAACATAGGAGTAGGGGGAGAAGTTTGGGCTGGATATAAGGAGGGTAGGAATTTTACCTGGTTAGGAGGAAGACCCAAAAATACCTTGGAGACAGAATAGTCTACTCTCCTCTCCCTCCTCCCATGTGGGGGCACCTTCGTGGTAAGTTTCTGCATACAATTGTTATCATCACACAACTGTATTTTTACTGTTAGAGCTCTATTGCAACTGGTGCATTTATCAACAGCAATTCTGTACCTGTATTTCTGCTGCTTCCATATGCTGCACTACTCATGAATCTGTGATTATGAAGGGTTTTATGGAATGTGACCAAACCTATGGTGTTGAATTAATAAGCTGCACTATTTGTGAAGCTGGACTCGTGGAATTTCCTACTGAACACGACCAGACCTACAGTGCCAAATTGGTTATGCTCAGAAATTCAGCTCAGCTGTCCCCAGCCCTCTGATCTGTGAAGACCAGCTGGAAAAGAGGTGGATTTATTTTCTGCCGAATTTCTTGCTCTAAACGCAACAGCTGGTACAAATGGGGTCAGCAGAGGGGTGCTGTGCCCCCATGCCACCCTCCACTTCATCCCTTTGTGACTCATCAGCCACCACAGCCCCAGTCCCCCAGCACCCATCCTGCTGGCCCTGCCAGCTTTGGGTCCCCTCCAGCCTTTGGGTCTCCTCCATCTGGCTGCCTTGGGGGCCAAGGAGTGGGGGGACATGCCCGCTGGCATGGCCACAGCACCAGCACTCCCAGCGTCCCAGCAGGCCCGCGGCGAGGGCCGGGGTGCCGTGGGGCTGTGCCTCTGGCCACAATCCCCAGAAGAGGGCACCAGCTGGCCGGGAAAAGCCGGCAGATGCGCTTCCACAGGCAGCGATGGCTTGGCCGCGCGTGTCCTCCCCACAAACGTGCCACAGGCGTGGGAAAGGAGCCACCGAGGCCCTGGGCAAGCCCGGGCGGTGCCGGCACGGGGAGCAGGGCGCCGGGATGGCAGGTGCTGGTGTGTCCTCCGGGCACCTGGAGCAAGGTCCCGATGGCTAAAACAGAGGCCGGCGCCGGGCTGTGCCGAGGGCTGCGGGCCGCGGGCCGTGTCCCAGCCACAGCAGGTCCCGCAGTGCGGTGCCCCCAGCCCGCGCCACGCGGGAGGCCGTGGCGAGGGAGCCCTGTCGCGGTCCCCGGGTCACAGTTCCCTGCCGAGGGGCCGTTTCGGGATCGCTGCAGATTTCACCAGCCGCTGCCCTTGACCGCATCTCTCACCCCGTGCCCGCCGCCCTGGACTTTCCCCGCTCTGGCGTCACGGTTGTTCCCTGGCTGTGGCTGCAGGGTAGCACCGGCTGTAGGTGGTGCCTGGCTGTCCATAGCTCCCGGCTGTACACACTGCTGGGCTCTCCCACGGCCGCTCTGCCTGTGGCGAGGACAGTCATCTTATTCTGGCCACCTCCTGTCTGCTAGGACAGGTCTGTCACTTGGGCTCTGCTTGGTTGGCCCCTCCAGGGCCACCCAGGTCTCACACAGGGCAGCCTGGTCCAGACCTGCTGTCTGGGGCACTCAGAGCCTGGGGAAGGGCTCAATCCCATTAGGACCTGGCTTGGCAGCACTGGGTAGGTCCTTCCCACTCCCCCATGCGTGGAAAGCGGTGGAAGGAAGGGCCAGACCCTGCTCCCCATGGGCAGGATCTGGGGTGTGTCTGGTCCAGGTGCCCTGTGAAGGTCTGGCCACATCCCTTGCCATCCACATGTCCAGTCTCATGGACCCCTCACCATCGTGTTTCAGGGCCAGCACTTCTCTCTGTGAGGTCACTAGACGCACCCACCTGGCTCTTGCCCCACGGAGGGCGTTTGCTGGGTGGCTCCCATGCACCCCACGGCATTGGGAGCCAGTGGCCGGGGCTGGTCCCGTGTCCCCAGCCCCTTATCAGGGGCATTGCTCAACAGGAGGCATGAAGTTGGGGGTGGGCAGGGGCCAAGGCACTGCCTCACTTCTGAGCTGTGGGGTCTGGGGAACCCCCATTCCTGGGCGAGCTGGGGAGGCCATGTCTGGGTTCGCCATGGGCTGGGCTGCTCCCTGCCAGCGGCACCCCCAGCTTTGTGGGGAGCCACGCGCGCCGTCGTGGCTGCCACTGCCGTCCCCCTCCTGCCTTACTGAGCTGTGATATGCGGGACGGAGAAACTGAGGCACGGACGCGGTGCGCAGGGTCGGGACACGCTGGCCCAGGTTATCGTGGTTCTCCGACCCACGAGGTCTTGGCGGGGCACCCCCTTCCTGTTCTCTGGGGCTGCTGGGGGGCCCGGCCCAGCCCTGGCCCCGCACCGTCAGCCTCCTCCCCCCCTCCCCCCGAGGGCGGGGGGGATGAGGGGGGCCCCGGGCGGGCTGGGGCGGGGAGGGGAAGGGAAGGAGGTGGGATTATGGAGACGGGACCCAATGAGCCCGAAAAACGTGCACCGCTCGCCGCTCTTTTAGCGCGGCGGAGGGGCAGCAGCAGCCTCTCGGCGGCGTGCGGAGACAGTCGGCACCCCCGTCCCGTCCCGTCCCTCCCCGTCCCGTCGGGCCCGCTCCCGCCATGGCACTGGGCAAGCTGCAGAAAGTGCTGATCAGCGAAAGCCTGGACCCCTGCTGCCGGGAGATCCTGCAGGCCGCCGGGCTCCGGGTGCAGGAGAAGCCCGGGCTGAGCAAGGAGGAGCTGCTGCGGGAGATCCGGGTGAGGCACGGCTGCACCCACGCGTGGGTGGGTGGGTGAGTGCATGGGTGAGTGGGCACAGCTGCCGGCCGGCGGTCCCAGGTGGCAGCGGACCCCCTCGACTGGTCCCCGCCTCCCGTCTGATGCAAGAGCCCGGCCGGTTTCGCACGGCAGATCCCGGACCCCGGCAGCGGATGTCCCTGTCCCGCGACCCACCCGGGGCCACCGGCCCCGGCCCTGGTCCCATCCGCCGTGTCGGTTACCCCTTAGGACTGCGATGGGCTCATCGTCCGCTCGGCCACCAAAGTCACGGCCGAGGTGCTGGAGGCGGCAGAGAGGCTGCAGGTGGTGGGCAGAGCTGGCACCGGCGTGGACAATGTGGACGTGGAGGCAGCCACCAGGAAGGGCGTCCTGGTCATGAAGTAAGAGTAGGAGTGTGGGGACATCCGTGCCTGTGATCCTGGGGAGAATTCAGTAGGGTGCCCTCTCCATGCATGGCACCCCTGGGACCACCCTTTGTGTCTCCATCCTCACGGGGCACAGACCCCTGCCAGCCTGGGGGACACACACCAGTGACACCACTCTCCATCCCCAGCACACCCACTGGGAACAGCCTCAGCGCCGCCGAGCTCACGTGTGGGATGATCCTGTGCCTGGCCAGGTGAGCACAAGGCAGGATGCGGACAGGTGTGCCCTACAGCCGCCTGCCCCTCGCTGACCACAGCCTCCTTTTTAGGCAGATCCCGCAGGCAGCTGCCTCCATGAAGGAGGGCAAGTGGGACCGTAAGAAGGTAGGAGGCAGGTGAAGCGCCTCTGGGTGGGGGGTGTCCATGTGGGGTGTGCTCGCTCACTCTCCCTGTACTCCCCAGTACATGGGCATGGAGCTGAACGGGAAGACGCTGGCCGTGCTGGGGCTGGGACGCATCGGCAGGGAGGTGGCCACTCGCATGCAGGCTTTTGGCATGAAGGTGAGGAGATAGGGCAGGGAGGAATGATGGGGAGCACAGACCTTCCTGACCTGGCCAGAGCCACTGCGGCAGGCTGTAAAAGTGAGAGCCTGCTCTGCCTCAGACCATAGGCTACGATCCCATCATCACCCCTGATGTCTCAGCCACCTTTGGTGTGGAGCAGCTGCCGCTGGAGCAGATCTGGCCCTGCTGCGACTTTATCACGGTGCACACGCCGCTGCTGCCCTCCACCACGGGTATGGAGTGGGCACGATCACATGGAGGTTTGGGGAGAGCTGGGGCAGCCCCCTTCTGCTCACAACCCTCCTTCCACAGGGCTCCTGAATGACAGCACCTTTGCCAAGTGCCGCCGTGGCGTGCAGGTGGTGAACTGTGCCCGTGGTGGCATCGTGGACGAGGGCGCGCTGCTGCGGGCGCTGCAGTCGGGGCAGTGTGGTGGGGCCGCCCTCGATGTCTTCACACATGTGAGTGGGACTGTGGGGACCCCCCGAGCTTGGCTTTGTCTCAGCACCACCTTAATTTTTCCCAGACCAGGGCAGGGCAGCCTATTAAACCCTGTGGGGCTGGAACCAGAAACAACCCTTCTCAGCTTGCCTCCTTGCAAAGGAGGTGGGGTAAATTTCCCCTGCTCCGAGCTCCCAGGTAGGTGCTGGGAGCTGATGGCAGGATGGAACTGTGTCTGCAGGAGCCCCCAAAGGACCGTGACCTGGTGAACCACCCCAACGTCATCTCCTGCCCACACCTGGGCGCCAGCACACGGGAGGCACAGAGCCGCTGTGGCAAGGAAATCGCCATGCAGATTGTGGACATGGCCACGGGGAAGGGGCTGACCGGCGTAGTGAGTCCCCCTGCAGCACCTGACCTCCGTGCCTCAGTTACCCCAGCTGTAACCCATGGGTGCACTGGGAGCAATGCTCCATGAGGGATCCCTGGCAGGCTCTCACTGCTCACTCTCTCCCACAGGTTAATGGGCAGGCTCTCAGCAAGGCTTTTGCACCCCAGACCAAGCCCTGGATCACCCTGGCCAGGGCCCTGGGCACAGTGCTGTGCACGACGGGCAAGCAAGTGCAGGGCGGCGTGCAGGTCTGCACCCTAGGTGAGCCTGGGTGTGCAGACCCCAATGGGCAGGCAGGAGAAGAGATAGAGAGGAAGGTGGCTAACAGTGGGATTGGAGCCCTAGAGTGTGCAGGGATGGATGGGTGGATGGATTGGGTGGGTGGAAGGACCAGCCCCAGGCTGGCCACTCCGCTGCAGGCCTGTCCTCTCTGCTGCTGGCTCATGCATACCTCCCCCCTGCATCCCAGGGACACCCCTGAAGGAGGCTGGGAGCTACTTGACGCCTGCTGTGGCCGCAGGCATGCTGGCTGGAGGGACACAGAAGGAGGTGACCCTAGTGAATGCCACGCTGCTGGCCCAGGAGGCTGGGCTGAAGGTGCGTGGATACCTGGGCTCTGCACCCCAGCCTGGTGCACCTTCCCCACCAAGCAGCATGAGCCTGGGGACACCCTACCAGGCTGTTCATGGGGCATTGAGTGTTCCCTGGGGCGCTTCCAAGGACATCCCTTCCCTGCCCCAGCCACACGCAGGACCTGGGTGCTGAGTGGCCATGTCTCTCTGGCAGATCACAACCACCCACAGTGATGTGGTCCCCGAGCCCGACAGCAGCACTGGTCTGGTGCAGGTGTCCCTGCAGGGCACCCCACACCAGGTGACGGGGACAGTGCAGGGCAGCACCCCAGTCCTGCAGCAGATCAATGGGGCCACCTTCAAGCAGCCAGCCCCACTGTCCGGCCCTCTCCTCATCTACAGAGCCAAAGCCTCCGATACCAGTGCTCTGGCCACGCTGACTGGTGAGCCCCTGTGTCAGCCTTGGGCTGCAGGGACAGCCTGGAGAACCCCTGCATCTGACCTAGAGCTGAGCCCCTGCTGCAGCAGATGCTGCCTGGGTGGATGGATGGGATGGATGGAATGGATGGGATGGGATGGGATGGGATGGGATGGGATGGGATGGGATGGGATGGGATGGGATGGGANATGGATGGGATGAGATGGATGGATGGGATGGGATGGATGGATGGATGGGATGGATGGATGGATGGATGGATGGATGGATGGATGGATGGATGGATGGATGGATGGGGGATTTGGGCGGGGGGTTGTGTGATGTTGAGCAAAGGACTTGGGGTGGAGGAAGAAATGGCATAATGGACCTCTGAGAGGGGTGTTGGGGTGAGCAGAGGCTCAGCTCCCTGCTGGGTGCTGGGGCACTGGGGCAGCCTGTGGTCCCTAATCCCTGTCCTCCTTTCCAGGGCTGCTGAGCAAGGCAGGGGGCCAGCTCCTGTCCTACCACAGCTCCAGCACGGTGGCAGGGGAGCAGTGGAGTGTTGTGGGGCTCTCAGCCCCCCTGTCCAACCTTGGCGAGCTAAAGCCACGTGTCACAGAAATCTTCCAGCTCCACCTGCTGTAGACCCCGACTGCCAACAAGGACTCTCCCCACGCTGCAGCATCTGGACCCTCCCCCAGCTGGGAAAGCATTGCACATGGCCATCCTTGACCCCCACACTGGGTTTGGGGTGGCCTCACGTTCAATAAAGGGTCTAGAAGGAGAGAGCATGTGGTGCCTTTTCTGTGCGGTTCTTTGTCTTCAACCCCAAACCCCCTCCCTCCTGCCCCTGCTGCTCCCCAGCCCTGCTGCTGTTTGCTGAAGGGTGCAAAGGTCTCTGTGGCAGCTGAGGTCCTGTCTGGACACGGTCTCGTGCTGGGACATGGCCCAGAGAGCAACGGTCCAAGGGGCATGAGCCCTCCCGTGAGCCACTGTGTCACCTGTGCCCTCCTGCCCATGGGTTTTGCCATGAGAATGTTTCAGTTTAATGACATCATGGGGAAAATACCATCTTGTCCCCCTAAACTGGCAACTGGGAGGCTGGGGCTTACTTGACTCCCCCATAATGTCAGGGCATACTCCCATGTCTGTCAGGGCATACTCCCATGTCTAACAGGGCAGGGGGCCATGGAATAAATCCTGTAAGCAGCTGTGATCCAGACTGGTGGTTTTTAACTGGGAGGGACCTGGGGCAGGAGGAGACCATTCAAGACCAGGAGCCAGAGCCGGGCTGCTGCCCCCTCCCATCCGCACCTTTATTCCCTTGCACTGCCCAGGTGTTTGCAGAAGACACTGCTTTCTCCAACAGCTCTGGGGCCTGAGTCACTGCTGGCCATTCCCCATCCATACAAAGGGAACTTTCCCACACAGGCCAGCCCTGGATGAGGGGAATGAACAGGGATGACAGGGCGAAAGAGAGCATCCCCCTCCCCAGGGCTCACCACTCTGGTGATCCCACTCTAGATGGGCTTCCTGGCATATTCGCGCCGGTACTTGGAATCCACCCGTGTCAGGTACCAGGTTCCGGGGAAGAGATCCGCCTGGGAGCCGTGGGGAGCGTGGTCGGCTGCAAGGAGAGGGCAGTGATGTTCAGGAGTGTTGTGGGGTCCCAACAGGGCAGGGTCACATCCCCCCAACCCCACTCACCCAAGTGATGGGTTTCCTCCCGTCGCTTCATGATCTCGGCAAAGTCCTGTGGGGCCACGCGCTTGCGGGCATCCAGGCGAGCGGGCAGGTCAGCCAGGCTGGAGACCAGCTTGTCCAGGGGTGAGCCTGGCAACGGGCACCCCGTGGTTGAGATGGCACCACTGACAGCCCCGTTCTGCCCTCCCTTCCCAGTCCCTCTCTCCCCCGGGGCTCACCTGGGGCTGCATCCTGCGAGACACGGAAGGAAAACATGCTGGCGGCCAGTCCCGAGCCATAGGAGAAGGCACCGATCCGGGAGCCGGCCAGGTCCCGTACCGAGCACCTGAAGCGAGAGGTGAGGGGGTCACAGGACATTTGGGCTGAGGGAGACATGGGGATGCAGGGCTGTGGGGGCAGTGTAGGGGGTTGCCTCCTTTGTAGGCAGGCAGATCTTTGGGGCCACATTTCTGAGGGAGTGTAGCCCTGGAGTGCGGTGGTGCCAGGGAGCCCCAGGACAAGGCTTTTGTTGCCCTCAGAGCCTGTCTGTTCCCATGACTCCTTTCCCATGGGGTCACTCATTCTACTGGGCATGACAACAGGGGTTTTCATCCTCTTGGTGATGACAGAAGGGCTGTATGCACTGGCCCAGCTCCAGCAAGCTGGGATGAAAAGTCTGGCAGGGAGATGGCCTGCAGGAGATGGTCTGGCAGGGAGATGGAGCAGGATGCATCCACACTGGGGGTTGTGTGCAATGAAAGAATCAGATCCCTCTTGAGGCAGGGGGAGATGAGGGCTGGGAGATGAGTTCTGCCCCTCTATCCAGCCAGGGAGTGCCCTCCCCAAAATGACCTCCTCCCTCTCCCCAAGCCAATGTTGTGGGGGACTCACTGGGACAGGAGGGAGGCCAGGCAGCCATACATGGATGGTGTGTACATGTTGCCATTGCGGGAAGAGAGGAGCAGGGAGGGTTTGGTCTTCTGGTTGAAGATGTCCTGGCTGGCTGCTTGGAATGCCTTCTCCACCTCCTTGCTGGTGTAGGTGTCCTGCAGCTTCACACCGCTGCCCAGAGAGAGACCAGCTGGAACCCCAGACCAGCACATCCCTGGTGGGGCTGAGGGATGGGGGACATGGCACAGGGACCCACCGGAAGGACTGAAGCCCCTTGTAGAGGCCAGAGGCTGTGTCGGGGTTGGGGGAGGCCAAGAAGTCGTTCAGCAGCAGCCGCCCCACCGACTTCTGCACCAGCTTGCAGAAGGGCGAGTGGAAGATGATGTACTTGAAGTCATCGAGGGTGAAGGGCCTCTGGATGCCAGCTGGGAGGCAACACGGGACCATCAGTATCCAGGGGCCTGCGATTGGCACCTCAGGGGTGCTGCCACTCACCCTGCTGCCACTGGGTCTCTGCCTTCCGTCGGTACACGGCGTAGCAGCGGTCCAGCGCCCGCAGGTAGCACTGGATGGAGAGCTGCCCGTCCACCACCGGGTACTCAGAGGACAGATTTGGCTTGTAGAAGTCGTAAGCGTGCTCCATGTGGGTTCCACGCAGGCCTGGGGTGCATGGGGAGAGCCAGCTGTCAGAGAGCATCGGGAGGTCCCAGCCTGGTGGCAAGCACCCAGGGGTGCTGCATGCCATGCCACCCCTGGGATCCAGCAGCCTCCCTGAGTCACTCCATGGTGCCCACAGCAATGTGGCTAGCCAGCATCCTGGAGTAGTCATCAGGGTCTGGCTGAGCAGCTCTGCCCAGGGCTGGGACATGGATGCATGGTCCCCAGGGACAGCACCCATCAGCTCGCCACCCCCAGGGTCTCATGACACCGACCTCTCTCCAGCACCAGCGGGGCGTTGGGTCCCACCAGCATGGCGATGGCACCGGCTCCTCCCGTGGGCCGCGCGTTACCCGTGGCATAGACAGCGATGTCCCCACACACCACCACGGCGTAGCGACCTGGGCGAGGACAGAGGCGCTGGCAGGGCCACCAGTGGGTGGAAGCCTCCATCCCATGGCCCTTGTGTGTTCCCATCTCCATGCTGCCAGGTGTCACACCAAGATGGGGAAGAAGCAGGGGTGACGGAGAGCCTGGAGGTCCAGTGGCTCCCTTTGCAGTCGGAGCATCTTTGGGTTTCAGGCCAACTCCTGCCTCCTTCCCCGATCACATGGCACCCACCCAGCATCCAGCCCCACGGCAGGGTCCCCGCCTGTACTCACCATCCCAGGCACTGGACTCCACCCAGGCGGCTGCGTTGAAGAGTGAGGCCGTGCCCCCGTAGCAGGCGTTGGTGGTGTCGATGCCCTCCACATCAGTGTTGCCAGAGTCATGGAAAAGTTGCATGAGGACAGTCTTGACGGCCTTGGATTTGTCGATGACGGTCTCGGTGCCCACCTCCAGGCGGCCGATGGCATCCCAGGAGAGACGCCCGCGCTCCACGAGCCGCTGCACCACGGTCAGGCACAAGGAGTTGATGTCCTCATGGGCGGCGCAGAAGCCCATCTGCTTCTGGCCCAGGCCCCGTGTGTACTTGCCGGCCTCCACACCATCAAACCGCTCCAGCTCCTCCTGATCCACATACTGGGCAGGGAAGTACACCTCCAGGGCCAGGATGCCCACGTCCTTGGGCCAGGCACCTGTCCCAGCAGCACTGGAAAAGCTGTGGGACAGAGCGAGTGGCAGCAATCCCACGGCAGCCTTGAGGACAGAGGGTGGCCCTGTGAAGATGCCACCAGCGGGCAGTCCAGGCTGGGAGCACCCCAAATCCATGGTAGCTCCTTGTGCCTGTCAGTGCTGCAGGGAGGAGGGAGAGGCTCCCCTTCCCCACCAAGGTTTAAGAGCTCAGCCAGCTGCCCAGCCCTACTGTGGTCATGTCTGCAGCCCCCCCGATCCATGTGGATGCTCACCATGCCCTCTGCCAAGCCGCGGGATGCTGGGCGCCCCGGGGTGCCCGCTCCGGCGCCAGCGGTGCCCACCTCGCCCCCCAGCAGCGCGCGGCGCGCCCGACCAAGCGCAACATCTTCGGCCTGGCCGCTGCGCGGACGAAGGGACGACCGGCCGGACAGATGGACAGCGGGATGGGCCTTGCGTAGTGCTTTTATAAACTGCGTGGGGCAGCTCGGCACAGCCCTCCCGGCCTTTATCAGCCTGCCGGACCCTGGCGCTCAAAGGTCACCGAGCGCCAGCCAACACGACAGGGGCAGCGGAGCTTCGGAGGGGGGGAGCTTGCGAGGTGTCTTTGCCTTGTGCCCCAAAGCCTGGGGACACGGAGCCGGAGCCGGGGCTGGGCAGCGGGACGGGCTGTCCCGCAGCCGCGGCTGCCCTGGGGCAGGGACAGCTCCGGTGCCAGGCTCGCCTGCACGGCTGTGGTCACTGTGTGGCCTCCCCGGCTGCCCCCGCGGTCCCGGGCAGGGAGCCGAGGGCGGCCAGGCTTTGGCGCCGGCACCATCCGCGCTGCCCGGGACGCAGTCCACGTCTAACACGTGCCGCAGCTCTGGGGGGGTAAAAACGCCGTGAGCTGGGCGGGGGCAGAGCCATCTTCAAAGCAGCAGGGCAAACAGCCACGTGAGGCCTGTGGTAAGATAACAGTGACACAAAAGGGACCTTTGGTCCCGGTGCTGCTGTCAACATGGCCATGGGGCAGTATTGCAGCCCTCAGATCCCTGTGGAGCTGTCTGCACCGGGGGAACCACCTGTCTGCATGCCTGCACACCCGCGACAGCTCCCGTCCCCACGCCCGTCTGTGTGCCAGGTCTCCTTGTCTGCACTCTGGGGACACCCTGTCCCCCACCTGCTTCCCAGGGACACCTGTTGTATTTGGCACCCGAGGGCTGGTATGAGCAAACACGAGTGCTCAGCCAGCTGGCCCCGCAGCTCCCGGGGACTCATCCCCAAACAGTTCTGCCCGCGCTGGCAGCGCAGAAGCCTCTGGAAGCCAGGAAGCTCGGGGAACCGTGGAAGAGCCCGTCTCTCTCTCTCACGAACCAGCCCAGGGCTTTGCACCAGCACCAAGCTCACACAGCATTTGCATGCTTCTTTTTTTATAAGATGTATTTATAGGAGTTGCAGGGAGAGAGACAGAGGTGGCACGGGAGGAACGTCGCAGGCGCGGGGTCCCCCACGGGCCAGGGCTGTGCTCAGTGCAAGGGGTAGAACTTGCAGATGTAGTGATGCTTCCGGGAGCAGTCGGCACTGGCCCACACAGAGAAGCCTGCGGGAGAGACGGGCAGGGGGCTGCCGGGGGCCACGGCGAGAACGGGCACCAGCTGTGCCTGCCGCAGCCCTCCAAGGGGATGAGACCTGGAAGAGGAGGGAGGCGGGGGACTGCCGGCCGAGCCCAGGCGCTGGAGGTGGGTGCAGGGACAAGGCACTCACTGCTGTGATGGGTCAGCATGGCGCAGCTCCCCCCTCGGGCACCGTTCCCAGCCATCTCACTGGTGGCACTGTAGTCCTTCCCACTCGTCCACTGCCAGGCCTGGCTCTGTGCAGGGAGAGGAGAGGAGAGTTCAGAGGCATGGCCCTGCTGTCCCTCAGCCCCTCATCACCCCTGCTGCCCACACCTCACCTCTTTACTCTTTTGGAGTCCAATCCAGACAGGCTGCACACGTTGGTAGTAGGAGATGGTTCTCCGCAGGGTGGCTGCCTCCTGGGCGTTCTCCACCCAGGCCAGGTGGGCGCCTTTCTTGAAGTCCTGGCACCGACTCTGCAGGGAGAGCTGTCAGTGCCAGGGCACCTCAGGGAGACGGGGGGTCCCTGTTCCTCTGCATACCCCGGTGGGCTTACCTCAGCCTCGTCCCAGGTCCGGGACTCAGGGAAGTATTTGAAGCAGCTGAGCTTGTAGTAGGACCAGCCGTCGGGGCAGTAGTTTATGTACCTGCCATCTGTTTGGGGAGATCCGCGGGCAGGGATGAGGACAGCCAGCATCACTGCCTGGAGAAGAGCGTGGCTCCCTCCTGGCCCAGCTACAAAAGCAGCTGCCCCCCGAGCCGTGGCACTCACCGCCCGGCCGCAGGAGCCCCACGCAGCCCAGCAGCAGGAGGGCGAGTCTGGCCGCAGCCGCCATCCTCCTTGCTCCCTGTAAAGGTTCGGGAGGGTCACACAAGGTCCCTTGGGGACAGAGGATGCTACCAGTGCCCAGAGAGTGCAAACCTGCCCCGCTGTGGGCTGAGCCTGGCCCCTTTGAGCCGCCTGGAGGACATGACAGGCTGTGCCTCCCTTTCCGCTCCCCGGCACACGTCACTGCCCCATGCCTGCACCCCGGGGTGCCCCAAGGCACGGCTTGGAGTCCCCGGCCCACACTGGCAGCAGATTGTCCTGGCCTCACCAGTCCCAGACTCGGCAGGAGGCATCTGGGAGAGCCAAGCTGCTCTGTGGGGACAAGGGGAGGGTGCTGTTGCGGACACGGGTCGAGGGACCCCAACCAGGCAATGGCACAGGGGGGGCTGCAGGCACTACGTGCACGGCGGCGTTTTCACGCCCTGAGCTCGTAGCGCTGCCCAGGCTGGGGAGGCAAATCAGCCACATCAGCGCAGTTCCCCTTTATCTGGGCTAATCCCCGGGCACTGGGGCCGATTTGCAGATTCAGCTCGTCTTCCCCTCAAAGAAGCAGCGACAAAAGTCAACGCAGGGCTGAAAAATGCAGCATCACAGCCTGCCCCGTCCAGCGCGGGCAGAGCTCAGCTCCCGCGGGAGCTGCCAGGGAGAGGGGCCAGCTCCTGTTCACCCGTGAGCCAGCTCTGAGCATCCCGAGGCTGCTTTGTGAGGGTCCTCTTCCTCACCTGTTGTCCGGAGACGGTGAGGAATAGCGGCTTGTCGCGGGTCACCGGGACAGGAGAGGAGAGGAGCTGCCCTTTATAGCCTGGAGCTCACCAGCATCTGTGTTTGCCATACTCAGGTGATTCTCACCATAAAAATCTTACTGCTGACCCCCCTCCACCCCCCCCACTTTGCTGGAAAATTGCCCAGATCTCCACTCTGTTTGCATTTAGCGTATCTCCAGAAACAGACAGGAAGAACCTGTCCTAGTTGGTCAATAAACCCCCTGCAATCATCATTAATTGCTCCCACGATACAGATATAATCTTCCAGCCCAGAGCAGCCTGGCACCTGGCAGGGATGCCCTCTGGGCCGGCCCTGGATTGCCCGGGAGCTGGCGGGGATGAGCCCCGCGGGTGATCCCCCGATCCCGACCAGAGCATCCCTGAGACCAGCGGCCGGGCCGTGGGTCCGACCCCCTGGCACTGCCCCTGTCCCCAACCAAGGGGTGGCACCCGGCCGGGTCCTGCGCCCTGCCCGGCTCTGCCATGCGTCACCCACACACCGCCCTTGTTTGAACTGCCGGGGGATGTTTGCGAGCAGGATGCGGGACGCCGGGATGTGGGAACAGCCTGCAGCCGGGGGCTGGCGATGCCATCAGATAGCGGGGAGGGTGCCCAGCCCTCGGGCCCTGCCGTGACGCAAGCCTTCGTCACTCCGTGTCCCTCCGGGAGGAAGGGGCAGCTCCCGCAGCAGCAGCCCCTCACTGCCCCTGCCCCAGGCGGCTCCCTGCACCCCCAGCCCGGGGAGGCTGCTGCCAGCATGGAGCCACAGGGATGAGCTCCCGGCCCCAGCAGCTGGAGCCCTTCAGCAAGGTCTGGCACGATCTTCTCTGCCATGGTCCTTGCTCCTCGCCCCGGGGTGTCCTCTGCACCTGTGGGAGGCAGCTGGAGTTCTCCACGTTCCTGCTGCCACCACGTTGCTCTGCAGTGTCACTTTGCTGGCTTCTGATGGACCAAAGCGGCTTTGAAAGATCATCCTGCTGCCTGTCTCGTGGCTCCTGCTGCCACCAGCTCCCGCCAATGCCTGGCTCTCCTTCCCCAAAACGCTTGGCAGAGGCCAGTGGGGAGAAGGGAGCTGCCCTTGAGGGCCTGGTGCTCACCAGCTGCATTAGTGTGACCCAAGAGGCCCCTACCTACAGAGGATCAAGATCCAGGGCTGAGCCTTGCTTCCCCCCACATGGAGAGCTTGCTGTCAGGCTCAAGCCAGTACAGCCCAGGCATCTGCCATGGGATCTCCTCTGCGGCAGCATTTGTTGGAACATGCAGCTGGTGAACGCTGCCACACCCACAGGGAGCAGCTCCCTGCCGGCATGCAGAGGCAGGTCTGGCTTCTGCCCCAGGGAGGGAGGAGGATCAGACCCCTCTCCTTCACCCACGCAGTGGGATAGAGCTGCTGCTGCTTGTGAGGCATCCTCTGGGATACAAGGGGTGAAACTTTCTCGTGTCCAAACACAGCTGGTGCCTGCTCTCAGTTCTGAAAGAAACAACCTGCCACACATCCGCTGCCCTGATCAATGGCAAAACCCTGCAAATACAGCAACTCCCCAGAAAACAGGACTCCACCCTTGATTTATGAAAAACCATGAAAAAGCTCCCCCAAAGAGCCTGAGGCTCCTCCACTACTCCTCAGCTAGATAAGAGATGCACCAGCTCCCTGCCTGGATGGTTCCATTTGGATGCAACACAGCAAGCTTCCACAAGTCCCTGGCCATCCTGGGCTGGAGAAGAGGCATGAGCAGTCCCGAGGAGACACAACTTCAAGTCTCAGCCTGAGCACCATTAAGGCTGATGCAGCTGTGCCAGGGGCTCAGCAGAGCTCGCTAAACTTTGGCACAGATGCGCAAGCTGTGGGAGAACATGGATGAATGCCTCCTGGAGGTTTGGACTCACCCAGCTGGCTCCACCAGGAGATAAAGGAGCTGCACTGTTTGAATATTAAACCCTTAAAATGCCCCCAGCAACTTTACCCCAGCTCATCATTGTAATTCAACTACTGGCTCCATCTGAGTCCACAGCAAGAGCTGGAGAACAGCCAGGTGAGCACCAGTGGAGCCCAAGGCTTCAGTGGCACCTCCGTGCTCCAAACACAGCACAGCAGCTACTGACTGTTTTCTGATTGCTCAAGTCAAACTCGTCAAGCCTGAGACCAGCACAGAGGAGTGATTCCCTGTTTCAGAGGCTGGAGAATCACACATCTTCTTAGTCTGGAGAAATGGAGGCTCAGGGGGGACCTCATCACTCTCTACAACAATCTGAAAGGAGGCTGTAGACAGGTGGGGGTTCATCTCTTCTCCCAGGTAAGAAGCAACAGGATGAGAGGAAATGGCTTCAAGTTGCACCAGGGGAGGTTTAGATAGGATACAAGGAAAAATTTTGTCAGTGGAAGGGCAGTCAGGCATTGGATCAGGCTGCCCAGAAAGAGGTGGAGTCACCATCCCTGGAATGTTCCAAAAACATCTGTATGTGGCATCTGGGGACATGGTTAAGGGGTAAACACAGCAGTGCCAGATTAAGGGTTGGACTTGATGATCTTAGGGGGCTGTTCCAACCTTAAGGATTCAATGCATCAGCTGCTGAGACAAAGCCAGGGAGGCAGCCCCAGCTCCAGGATGAGGGTCCTGTTCCCTGCTGGAAGGACAGGAAACAGCCAGGGGAAGCAAGCAGGACCTGAGAGAGCGAGTGAATCCACAGCCTCAGTGACCACTGCCCAACTCTTACTCACTCACTCACCACCTTTCTAAAAGCCACACAAATGCCCTGGCCCTTCCCTGGCTCCCACAGGCAAGCGAGAGCTTTTATCCAAAGCACCTAAGAAAGGACCCATCCCAGTCCCTCCCCATCCTTCCCACTATGCCCAGCTGCTTGGCTGCTGGTTACTGCCCCCTTCTCAGCTAACCGAGAGACCCAAAATCCATCTGCTACACCCACACTAGGCTGCTTCCAGCTCCCTTGGGTGGACCCAAGTGGTGGGGTTCATGTGCTGCTGAGACAGAGCACCCCTGATTAATTTGTAAGCTGGTGGCTGTGCCACAGTAGCCAGGAAAACAAAATGAAAACAGCAGCACACAGACACTGGGCACATACTTTTTATTCTGGGGATAAAAATTGCTTATACATTTGGCAGCAACTATTTTCATAAAAGACTTTTATAAAAAATGTAAAAATAAGCAAATATTTTCCATTATTAATATAGGAAAATGCTGCTGTGTGAATGGTTACTCTACAACTTACGAGATAAAATACCACCTTAAGGAGATATTATCTTTACAAGTAGTTAAAAAAAAAAAAAAAAAAAAAAAAANAAAAAAAAAAAAGAAAGGCAGAGGGCCATTGTATTAACAGGCCAGGCATGGAACCGGCTTCATTCCACGGAAAGCACTCATCTTGTAAAAGGTAGCCACATATATAAAAAGGCACTTGGTTATTTGGAGCTAACAAGCAAAAGCCCTTTGTTTCTTTAGCATCGACGTAGCAACACTTCATTATTTGCAGTGAAACGTGTACCTGGACAGACCCCCCTGGAGGTCTGAGTCAGCTGCAGCTGCACTTCAGAGGCCACGCTGCAGTGAGCGTGCCGGGGAACACTGTGTGCGCCGTGAAAAGCGGTAACTTCACACAGAATTAAAAACTTCAGCCCAAAACGACGGCCCCGGGAACCAGCTCCTCCTGAGGCCCTGCCTTCATGTACCATTGAGTGGAATTGGATAAAAAACAAGGAAAGCAACTTTGACTCTTGATTAGAATGGAAAGAAACACCAGAGACAATACTGTACATGGTAGGGTGTTGGATGGCCTGCTCGGAGGGGGGGGGCCTTCAGTCCTTTGGCAGCAGCCGGCAGTCCTGAGCTCTTTGGAAGACGTGTCTGCAGCATTCCCCTGAAGAGGCAGGAGCAAACCATCCCCACAAATGTTCACTTCGACTGCTGGCTGGTCTGGAGCCCTTCAGAGAAGCGCTGCTCTCGCAGACAAAGCGGAAAGAGCAGCTGTTTGCCTAAGGTCAGTGACAGCTGGCTTCCACAGCTCCGAAACTATCAGGGGAGCCACACCACGAGCGGCCTGACTGTCCCACAGAGCACGTGGGCCACCTCAGCTGGGAAATCTCCACTCAGGCTGAAGCTGAGAGCAGAGGACAGTCCCAAACTTGTGCACCAGACTGGAGGAGGCAATGGTTTCTGAGCTATTTGGTCTGCTGCCACAGCCCAGCTCCTGGCTGCTGGCACGCCACTCGTGTGCCAGCTCGTGCTGCTGGAAGCCTGCTCGGCAGTCAGTGCTGCAGCCTCCGTGCGCTGGGAGGGGAAGACAAGGCAGCTCTGACCCAGGGCTGCAGCAACAGGGACACTTTTCAAAGGGCTGGATGTCGTTCCTGACGCAGAAGGACACACACCGCAAACATGTAACCACATGTTTGACACTTGTTGATAACACCATAAAGAGGCAGCATATGGTATCTGGAGGACAGGACACACAGCCACCCTTGGATGGAGGGGAGGGGACTACTGTGCAAGAACGCTGGGAGCCAGTGTTACCAGTTTTTTGAAACACTCGTGCTCATCCCAAAAAATCTGTATCAGTTGCAGTGCATCTCTTCTGGCATGGGAGCCCACAAAGGCAGTCATGGGCACTCCTGGCAGGATGGGGGCACGGGGAGGGTAGTGTGTCAAAATGGTCAGGGGTGTCTCGGGGAAGAGAAGGGCCCATGGGCCACCGTGGTGGGAAGACCAGGTCAGACCAGCGTTTTCGGGAGGGAAAATAACAAAACAAACCTAAAAAGACTATATGTATATATAACCTCATAATACCTGGGGAGCAGGCAGTGAGAACACTAAGGGGTGTTAGTGGGTCTCTATAAGACAAAGACTCCTGAAGAGGAAAGGATGTAGCTGCGTGACAGGAGGCGTCACTTGACCTGCAGTTGTTTTGGGAGGTCCGGCTCGCTTGCTGAGCAAGAGTGGATGAGGGAAGGAGCGGGGCTAGGAATGTGGGTGCAGCTCTGAGCTGTGTCAAGACAAGGCAACTTGAACTCGAGGAGAACTAGTAGAAGGTGCTTCAGAGAGAGGTTACGTGGGTAACAGGAGGAGTAACAAAATAAGGATACAAAGCTGGTTTTGGCTAAATTTCTGGAGAAATGACCACAAGATGTATTAAGCTGAAGAGCTGTCTCCCCAAAGCAATGGTGGAACGTGTTTAAAAGCAGACTGGAGAATCCAGTGCAGACAGCAGTCATGTCCAAGGTGCGTGGGAGTTGGCTAGAAGTGACCCAGCTGGTCTTCTCCATCACCAGCTTCTACAGTTCTCCATTTAGCATAAAAGCATACAAGTCTACAGCGACCACAGTCCCTCCAATGAAAGAACATCCTGGGTTCATTAAGACTCTTGGATACTAAAATGGTTCTTCATTTCCATCCTGGAAGACCTTCATGAGTTCTGGAGTCCGCTTTAGTCGGGCTGCACCATGGGCAGCCTTCAGGCGTACACCTGCATGTTGTTCCGCTGCTGCTCCGTCATGTGGGCTGCCGCTGGCCCGCGCTGGTTGTTACTGGGACTGGTTGCCACATCAGACCAGTCAGAGGCAGAGTGTGGGGAAGAGCTTGACCACTGGTCTGGAGATTCGGGCGACGGAGTCAGGTATGGGTGCTCCCCTTGTAAGTGCCGGTTGTGGCTAGGAGTCCGTTCTGTGGCCGAGGAGTAGCAGCTGTGCTGGGAGGGAGGCGTGGGGTACTTCCCCATTGAGCTCTGGAACTGGTGGTAGGCCGGGAGGACCGTCTGAGCCACCTGCCCGTCCTGCTGAGGGATGGCAGCCATGGAGAACGAGGCACTGGGCAGCTGGGCTAGATCTGGGATCTGGTACATGGAGCTAAGAGGGCCAGCCATGTTCTGAGCGCAGTTTGACTGGGCCTGCTGTGGCAGTGCTTGCTGGTTTATGCTGCCCTTGGGAACCAGCTGGAAAGTCATGATGGGGGGCAAAGACTCCCTGGACACCCCCAGGTGCTTCGTGTCTGCTTGAACCAAGCCACTCTGCTGAGAAACGCTGGGGTGGGAATGCATCTGGGGCACCATGCCAAACATCTCGTTGTACTGGGACTCGTTCACCTCCATGCGGTTCATCCACTCGGTGGAGACGTTGCCTGGCCGCAGCCTGCCAAGCCCACTGTTGGGAGGGGTGGTTCTGTGCTGCGAGAGCAGCTGGCTGACGGACGGGAGCACCGTGCTGGACCCACGTGCCAGGGGCTGCATCTCGTGGAGGTTGGAGAAGGACATGGTGTGCGCAGCCTGCACCGATGGAGCGGTCAGCAACGAGCTGGGCGACGAGTGCAGCACCCCCGGTGACGGCATCACAGGAGAAGACGTTGGTTCCGATGCAAAAGCATGGGGAGACTCCAGGGAATCCACCGGTGACAGGGTCACTGAGCTCTCTGAAAACTGCCCTTTGCCCTCGCTGAGGGACTTCTTCCTTCTCCTCTTTGCATCTTTGGTGAGGCTGGTGGGCATGCCTTTGGCATTCGGTTTTCGTGACTTCTTGCTTAGTGAAGCGTGTTTCAGGTTGAGGAAGGACCTGTTGGGGCCACAGATGACTGGGGAGAGGGCAGAGTTCAGCATGGCCCCGGGGTGCCCGGCAGGGCTGTGGGCCACGTTGTACTCGTTGAGGAGCTGCACGATGTCGTGGTGCATCCGGTCCTGGGCCACGTCCCGGGGCAGCCGGTCCATGTGGTCCGTGATGTCTCGGTTGGCAAAATGGTCCAGCAAGATTTTTGCAGCTTCGAAACTGCCTTCCCGAGCAGCAAGGAAGAGTGGAGTCTCCTCCTGGAAACACAGAGAGTAAATATTTTAGTAGCTTCAGTGTGGGGGGGGCTGATTTACAACTCATAATCCCTTATGGTGCAGCAGCCTGGCAATCACTGTATAATGCAGTGTTACATTAATAGTCTCCAAGAGCCACCTACTGAAAAAGGCAGATTACAGATAATTTTGTACACAGCAGTGGAGCACAGGATGAATTTTCCCACCAGGAAGGGCACTCTTGTGCCCTGGATCTTTGGAGGAACCGTGAAAGCACCTGGTGCTTTTCTTCTATTGCCCCCTATGAGGGAAAGGTACAAAAGGCTAAAACAGCCCAGCAAGGAACTAGGGCTTGTTGGTAGCTCTAAAATCCACTGAGTGATACATAATAATCCAAAAAAGATACTTCAGGCAGAGGAGAGAAATCAAGGACTAAGACGCAGCAAAAACTAACAGTGAAGCTAAAGAACATTTGCACAGTGCAGTTTGTCAAACAGAGGGGCTTGTCCCCCATCTCCACCACTGAGATCCCTACAAACGTCACAGGACACGACTGTGCTGTGCCACCAGGTATTTTTCTGTCTGCTAACTGGAATCCAGCTGTTTGACACCAGCAGCACTTCACCTGCTGCTCTCACACACCACTGACTGCGTCTTGCATTCCTTCCCTGCAAGGAAAGCAGGTCAGCACTGATGCCCAGCACTTGGCCAAACAAGGAAGAGAACTGCTCTCCCATATCAGAAACCCTGTAAGACACCCAGCACTTGGGGAGAGCTCCAGTCACAGACTGGGCTTGGAAGACCTACACTGAGCACCCAGTCAAGAAAATCTGAACTTAGTTCACTACCAACAGTGAAGAGATGCTTTGAGTTAGGAAGAACAGGCTTGCTGAGCACCGCCACACTATACCTTGTTATCCTGCATGTCTCTGTTAGCTCCATTTTTCAGCAGTACTAGTGTTGCTTCCACATTGTTGACAGCAGCAGCCCAGTGAAGAGCAGATTTACCTGCAGGGAAACACAACAATGTCAGCAACAAATGAAGGAGCTATTTTGCTTCTCTTCCAGGATTGTTTAACCAAGCCACTGTGCAGCAGCCTGTAGTTTATTACCACTGGAGGACTTTGCAGGACAGCGCAGTGTGTGGTTTAGCTACAGAATTCATGAAGAGCCCCCACTCTGGGAGAGCAGAACCCATCCCTCCCTGCTCACAGCATAGCAAATATTTGCCCAGCCTGGCACATGGTGTTCACATTACCATGGTCATCCACTGCGTTCACATCAGCCTGGCAATTAATGAGCTCGGCCACCATCCCCTCCACAGCCAGACGTGCAGCCAGAATTAACGGGGTCGTCCCATCATTCATCCGAGCATCCAAGTCTGTCACTCTGTTACGGATCAGGATCTGGACAACAGGAGATGATGGACTTTTTTCAATACCACTACAGACCAAAACTGAGGATTTGGCAGAATCTCAAGAGAAATTTTACAATGACAAAGCAGCCCGAGCACTGAAATGCAAAAACCCAGAAAATAGGTGACAGAGGCAAACAGACCAAATAAATACATGCCAGATGACTTATGCACACTGAGCTCTTCAAGCTATGAATACCAGAGGAAACTGGATGAAAAATAGCTCTGCCTGGCCACCACACTGTGGAAGGCATGAGAGCAGGGTTGTGAGTGAACAGAGCACAACTTGGACAGGCTCATATAAATACAGAGCCCAGAGTTCTCCCATGCCCATACCTGGAAGACGCCCTGGGCATCAGCAGCCACGGCTGCGTGCAGAGGGGTCCGTCCCATGTTGTCCCGAGCATTGGCATCCGCGCCGGCATCCAGGAGGCGCTTGGCAGCGTCAGCTCTGGAGTAACGGGCTGCCAGGTGCAGAGCCATCTCCCCAGTGCGGTCTGTCTGTGCCTGCAGGTTGGCCCCCTGGTAGATCAGATCTGTGATGATGTTTGCTGAGGAGTCTTCCCCGTCCTCGTCATCCTCGCTGATGTCAGAGCCGCCCGCACGCAGAGATGCCAACATCAGTGGAGTGCATCCATCTGCAGAGGGGGAGATGGGGATACAGTAACCTGGCAAAGGCATGGAAACCTTCCTACAATCCTTCTCCCCTGAGCTACAAACAATCCCTCCAGTTGCTTTAACCCAGACCTCTTCTTAAAGCCCAACAGTTAGCGGGTTGTCTTCCTTCCAAGCATGAGTACTTACTGCAAACCCAACAGAACTTAAGATATTCCTCTAAAGACTCAGATCATCATAAAACAAAAAACCTTTGCTGCTAAAGTGTAAAACTTCCACGAAAAGTAAAGGCTAGCTGAGAGAAGCAAGGGCTATAAAAATTGAAGTCATCTGACAACTAAGTGTAACTGTTCGTACAGATGTTCTAATCACATCCCTGGGGAAAAGAAACAGTTGAAGGAAAAATTATTCAACAACCAGCCACTGATTATTGGTGACACAGACATTAACCTGAAGTGAAATGCAAATAAAAGCCTTCATATCTACAGCAAGGTTATCATGAGAAGGATCCTGAAGTTGTGACAGTCAAGCACTCAAAGCTGACAAATGCCCCAGGATGAATACTCTCACACAGTCTGAGTACTCTGGGAGATACTGGTCTTACTCTCCTCAAGCCTCCAGTGGTGGGATATCCACAAAGGCTAAAGTCACACTCATCCAACCAGGATCTCTGCATTGTCAGTGGAAGGAGAAAGGCTCCTCCAAACCTCTAATTTAACTTACGTCCCTCCGATGAATCTCCCTCTCTGCTAATCAGAGAGGACAGTGCAGGAAGACCACTTCATGCTGCTGATTTTTCACCCTTGTTAATGTGGGAGGATGGATTGTAGAGAACAGAGATAGTGCAGAAGGCAATCTCGCCCCGGGGAGTTGCAGCTGTACTAATTACCAAAGAGTAAGAACAGCCTTGCCCTTAATAGGTCACTGCTATGTCCAGTAAGGATGAGTGTTGTAAAAGAGTGGGTTAGCTGATCGAGAGGGGAGAGCTGGGAGTTTGCTGGTCGTGCTGTGAGGAGCAGACTGTGGGAACTCAGAGAGAAGCCTTCTGAAATTGTATCGTGGCTGTCTCAACTGCGACATGTTAATACCCTCCTTGCTGCAAGATAATTAAGATTGAAAACATCTCGACATATTTTCAGCAACCCATAAAAATGCCGAGTGCTTCAGTTCCAGCAGCCTCTGAATGTTACATGACATTCTCTAAAACCCAAAAACAGCAGCTGTAAACACTGATGCTTCCTTGCTGATTTTACTGCTTTGCTGCACATCCTTCAGAGGCAGCTGGAAAGCGAGAGGGACTGAGATGGCAGCAGAAGGGAACCTCACTCTGCTAATCGCTCCACTGGAGCCCACCAGCAGAAATAGAAGACAATTTTTTCAGCAAGTACCTGATTTATCCCATGGGCAAGCAGGGGACAAAGAACAGCATCTCTGCCTGCACAGCTCTCAGTCACAGAGCACCGCACAAAGCCACGCTGGGGTTCTGTGCACATAAACAAGGTGATAACTCCTACTGGAAGTAACACACACAGCTCTAATGCCCTGCTCCCATTTCCCAGCTTCTGATCACTGAGTCTTTCTGGCTCTCTGCTTTAGGACAGTTCCAAAACTTTCTAGAAATCTACGGTTCCAGCCGGGGCACTGGAGGAGCAGGCTCTGCCCAGGCTCCAGCAGCCTGCACGCTCCTCCTAGTGGCTCCTCACCACAGGACACACAGCATTCTTCCACCCGGCTCCTTTCCCAGGATTTTCTGGACAGACAGCAGCAAAGTGTTGACGTACGGGCACGGGTTCAGTTCCAGTCCTGTCTGTCGACCCTCTATGCTGCTCTCCAAACCTACACCTCCTTTTGTGCTTCTCCCTCCCACTGCTGGCTCTGCTCCCTTGTCCCAAATGAGCACTCCTCAGTATTCCAGTCAGGCTGTGGTCTCCTCTGTACTGCCACAACACAAAGAGCAGAGAGACAGAGCACAGAAAGGAGCTTTCCTTTCCTCCAGCAGCACAGCTCTGGGAAAAACCACTCACAGGATAGGTCTGGCTTGCTCAATCACTGCAGTTGTCCTGGATGTTCGTGCCTAGCTTCTCCACAGGGACAGCATTAAATCCCTGGAATAATTAGTTGCCACCCTCCACAAGGTTTCTCAGGTACGTGCAGCTCTTTTCAGAGCCTTGCAAGTTGGCCACACATGGTTGGTTTTATGAGGCTAGAAAAAGCACATCCAGCTAGACAGTCACAATTAAGTGCTTGATGGACTACTAGAGAAAAAAAAGCTGTGGACACAATGTCTTTTTTTCCTCCTTCCAGCTTGTTCTCTCAAAGAGCTGGAAAAGAACCCAAAAGCATCCAGCTGGAGGCAGACACCCAGCATGGAAAATTCCAGTCCAAACCACTGAAGTTTTAGTAACTGAAAAAAAGAGGGGCATATAATAGGGACAGTTCATCAATTTTAATTATAGGTGGTGTTACCAGTTATGCCTATAATTGCATTACCCTGGTTACACACTCACAATAACTCCAGTGAAAAGAATGTCCTCACTGCTCTGGGGGACACAGCAAAAGAATAGCATGGGGAGACAAAGGTGGTGGCAGCATTTTATAAAAACTCCTCAGTTTGCTGTCTTTCAGTAGGACAGCGCCTGAGTACATGTAAAGTGCAGAGTGAGACAGTAAAGTCAGGAGTTCACTGGACAGTACTCCTGAAGGTCAAGCACAAGGTACTGAAAGCTGGGATATAAGGAACCCATAGGAAAAATCTCTAGGCAATACTTCTGGAGGACACTGGAGCTCTTGGATCCCCCTAAATTTGAGAAGGTGGTGGGTTAAGAGAGGGAACAAACCCTTGATACACTGAGGTGTTCCTCCCCTCTCAAGAAGAGATCACTACTGTTCCACCTGCAGCCAGGATCTAACTCACCCAGCTTCAGGTGGCTCCAGCCCAGACACCTGCACTCAAGGCAGTCAGCCTGAACACCCTTTGTAATTAATTAGGGGCAGCAAAGCATTACTGGGGTGTGAACCATCCAGTTTTCAGACTTCTTGGGACAGAGGGGAACTGCCTCTCAGAAGGGCCCTTTTTTCCATCTGCCTGCAAAAGTGAGGGTGGCCAGGGCAGAGAAACAACCACATTAACTGTGAGGAATCCTACCTCTCCTTACTAACCCATTATTCCAACATCTCTCAGACTTTTAAAATTATTTCTGCCCCTGACAGCTGCTTACTTCTGATGCCACAGAGAGAAATAACTTAGAACAGCTTGCTGCAAGCTTCACAATTGTATCTGGATGGCAGGAAAACAACTCACAGATCAGTGTTATTTCATTGCTGTTGTTGGACAAAGCTTTGGGTGAACATGAAAATAAGCAGTCTGGAGTCTGCCTGCACTTGGAAAGCTTTTACCCTGCCACACAACTAGAAGTTTCAATAGGGAAAATAAAGAAAAGCTTAAATTTGGCAGAAACTGATGGTTTATATTCTCACACTCGTTATACAAAAATCCGTCCTTCCCTTTGCATTTAGGAGAGCTAATGGGTCAATGAGCAGAAATGACAATAGAAAGGAACTGAGAGAATGGGTCCAGTCATCCTTAAATTGCATGGAAATATTCCCACAAAACGCAGTAAAAAAAGGAATTGCAGCAATATCAGCAGCATCACCTCTCTGCATATGAACAAGAGCCATGTTTGCAGCTTTTCCAACCAGAATAAAGTTCTTGGTTAACTGTCTCCTCTCAGAACCCAGAGATCAGTTATGACCAGATGACCCGCCCAGTCCCTTACCAGCTTATGCAGCTTTAGAACTACACTCATGAAAAGCAGGAGAGGGTTCCCAGGGCATCTAGTCATTTGGGACTGAGAGAGAGCAAACCTGCCTGCACGTTAAAGAAACCTTCAAAGTCCACAGTTCTGTTAAGAATTCAATGACTTGATCATCATAAGCTGAAGATATAAATCAGGGAATAAAAAAAATTCATGAACAATCTTGCTGCATTGCTGCTCTGTTCAGGACAGACACCTCACATGCTGCTAATGAGGGCAGAGTGTTTGCCAAAAAGTCATCTTATTCAGGAAAAGGCCATCCTTGCTTCCTCAACTGATAACAGACATCTCAGGTATAAAGTCTGCTAAGCTGGTCCTTAGAAAAAGTCTGGCACAGATTTCTGCAGTGAACCAACTAGAGAAACTGGGGGTTATTTCCAGCACAATTATGCCTTCAAAATTTTGACAATGTCACTTAGGCACACACTGTTTTAAATGAGATTCTACAAGTGCTTGCTAAGGGAACTCTTTCCTCCTGGCTCCATGATATTCCATGTGCTACAGACCATGGTTTAACCTTTCCAGCTTTTTATTTTCAGGAGTGCACACTGTGCTTTCCTTGAGCACCATAAAATTCCTGCTGCTGTTCCTGCATACTCCATTTAATTTGTAACATCAGCAGCCCCAGCCATGGGAGACAGGGGAGGTTGGTGGCTGGCTGGCAGGACACACAGACGCTCCGAGCACTGACCTGGCCCTCTGACGTTGACGTCCAGAACATCCACTTCTTGATCTGCCTGAGGGGGTGTGAGGGCCAGGGACGTGCTCCCACAGACGTCTGCTGCCTCCAGGTGCTGCTGCGTCCACTGGCGCTGGTCAATCTGCTCGTCCCCTTCTGGCAGCAAGGCCTGGTCCTCAGCCTGAGCACAGCAAACAAGCAGTTGCTTCAAAATACCCATCAGGTGGCCAAAGACACTCGAGGTTCCTGGGGTGTTCTCAGTTTTGGTGGGGTTTCTCAGGGTTTGGGTGGGGATTTTTGTGGCGTTTTGGTTTTTTGTTTGCTTTCTCGTTGTTTTAGGGGGGGTTGTTTTCTTTTAAGCTAATGGTGGTCTCCATTTACTTCTGCTTGGCATTCTCAGCTTTCATACTCTCACCATCCATTATCAGGCCTGAACAGCAAGACATGACATTAACCTTCTTGTCCCTTCTGCTGTAGGGAGGGGACACTGAAACAGAGGGTACTGACATTCTCCACTTTCTCCACCAGCCTGTGGTGGCAGTGTTAACCTGAGGATTTGCTCCTCAAATACCATTAATAATATATTACCATCCCTAGGCCAACAGAGGTTTGGAGCAAGGGAAGTTAATGCAGATGGTTGTCTCACCAGCAGTTTCAGGTGGTATTTAAGTCTTGGAGCTCCTTACCTTAGCTCTCTTTGGCTGAGGTCCACCATCACCTGCCCAGTGCTCAGTTGTCCCAGGATCAGCTAGGTTACCCTCTGGTATCTGGACTGACAGATTTCTGACAAACAAGGAGAAGATATCACTTTGCAGCCTGAGCAGGTGCTACTGCTGCTACTTACACTATCCTGCAGAGACTAACAAAAGGGTGCTTGTAAGTTTGGTAACTTGCAAACAGAGGAACCAAGAAATTACAAATTTCAGGCAGCCAACAGTAGCATTAAATGCACTTAGAACTGCAAAATTGTTTAATTCAGTGGAAAGCCAAAACTACATAAAACTTTTGAAACTTTCCATTACTTTCGAGTCACATTTTTGATGCATTGAGCTAGAGATATTAGAAGTTTGTTGTCATCTATCAACCTAAAAATGTCTCACCTATTCCAGGAGAAAATTAGGCAAACAGTGCCCAGCTGCTGATCTATACTGCTCAGTGTCAGAAAACCAAACAAAACCAGGAGATCAGATTCCTTGCTGGCGTTTTATGCATTATAGTTAACTAAAATTCTTCTGTCCAAACCAGATGTCTTTAAATTCAGAGGAATAGCCCAAGAAGTTCTAGCTTAAAAGGAAGCTTTCTCTAAGGAGTTAAGCGCCTTTGACGAAACATATATTAGCCACATTCTCAAAATCCTGAAGCCACTAATAAACAGAATGTCAGTGGCCTAAATGCAAACTTACTTGAGTCCAACAGCATCTTCCCCAACGGGCTCTCTGCGTTTGTGGTTGCTGGGATCCCTGCGCAGGATGAATCCCTCTGGGAGCCACAGGGAACCGTGTTTGCGCTTGCGCTTCGCCATCATCACACCCAAGAGAAGGATTAGCAGGATGATCAAAGCTGCCACAGCAAGCAGGTAAAGCAGCTGGGTCTTTGGTGGTAACAAGGGCTCACCTAAAAATTCCAGTTAAAACACAGTGTGATTAACAAAGTGGAGACAACAATCTTCAACCTGCAGACTCTCTTTTCTCAGCACAGTCCTTCCCACAGGGAGCATATTGTCTCTGCAGAGTTTAGGCTCCACTGAGACTGCTGTAAGTACATATCACTTCTTTTTGACTTCCCTTGGTCTGGTTTCTCAAAGTATTTTGGAGTATCTGACTGCTGAACCAAAGATCTTGCTCCTTCCTCCAGGCACCCTCACTTGGAATAGAGAGAGCTGATCAACATGAAGATACAAGCATTACCCAACTAGGAAAAGCAATAATGCCAATCTAGAACAGGTTTGCAGCTGAGCCTCAGACTGAGGGAGATGGAGCAGAAATCAAAGAGATTACATGTTGCCAGAGGAGAAAACATCTGGTAGACTGGACTGAGGAATGACTCCCACCCTTCTCTCTAAATGGCACCTTTTCCATTGAATTCATGGCTTAAAGCACATGGATGGTTTCAGTGCAGAGATCACCACTGCAGTGCTGTAGCACGAGAGATTACTGATTCAACAAGTATTAAAGTGACTGGGCTCTAAATTCAATGTCCTGCCTTACTAACCAGATGGCCCCTCTGCGCACTTTGCACAAACATACTCCTATAACTAGGGACAAACAAGTAACCTCCCAGAAACCATACTGAACAGCGAGACACAAGATGATGATGATCAATAATCCAAGTATTTTGCAAGCCCAAATTTGATGACCGCCTCCCTCAATAAGCAAATTTTCCTCTGCAACTACTCACTTTGGACAGACACAAAAGGATAAGGCAGCATGCCCTTGATGGCCTGAGCAGCTAAGAGAGCTGCAGCAGCTTCTGTGTTGTGAAAGCATTGCTCTGAGTCCTCTGCACACTGGCGGTTGTCAATCTCCAGGAACACCTTGGTGCTGCAGAGACACAGTAAGGGCACAGAAGTCAGCGACAGAAACTTATGCCAAAGCAGTAGGTTAAACTGCAGCAGCCTTTTATGTTAATCTTTCTACCCCAACGCTGAACTGGGCAGTTGCAATAGCCCATAGTTACATTTTCCCATTTAAAAAACAGCCTACAGCCCTAGAAAGTCTAGAATGCCCCACACAACTACAAGCAGGAGTTACCAGCACAAGGCCAGAGGGAGACAGAGTGATCCACTCACCCAATGACCTCCTGCTCCAGTTCTCTGTGCTTGCGAACGACCACGAGCGACCGACGGCTCCGCGCTGCCGATTTCTCCCCATAGTATGGGAACACCATGGGGTTTCCCTGGGAGTCCAGCTTAATCCTCAGATTGGTGTGCAGGAGCGTTCCCAGAGTGCGCAGGAAGCTGCGGACATCCCCCAGCAGCTCATCAGGGGGCATCAGGACCACGATGATGAGGGTGCCTTCTGCCAGCTTCTCGGCTTTGTCGCCAGCGCAGTCCAGGCCGTCCCAGCCGCACTCCTCGCTGTTGCAGCCCTGGTCGCAGCGCCCGTCCGCGTAGTGATCTGCACAGTACTTGTCATACCTGGAGCAGGGAGAGGCTTACGGGCAGCACACTGCACTGACATGCTCTGCACAGCACGCCTGCATTCTAGGGGCCCGGGTCTTACACTCTTCAGCATCATTTGAGGTAAAACAACACTCATAATCAGGATACTAGGAGAAGAAATACAACCCCAGGATAAGCTTGCAGCCTGAGAGGGTGAAAATAGGAAGCACAGAACACCCCAAGAACCCATTATTTAAGTCTGGTAAGAGAACTGCTTATTCTGTTTACTAAGATATCTAACTCCTCCTGCCCCACGGAGGGAGAATCATCACTGCAAAGCTGTAGCATTTGTCACAAATAACTGAAGAGAAAGAAGTGCCACTACAATCTAGAAAACACGTTCAGAGGCAGCAAACACAGCTGGGATTAAAATACAGGTATTGCTGATATGGAGTAAAATTCAGGATAGCAGGCAATACCCTTAAAATCCAGTACAAGGCGAAATGCCTCCTATTTACATTTTCAGGGAAAGCAGGGCACATCCATCAAGCAGGTTAACACATTACCATTGTTCAGGTTCTCGACTTAGTGCACAGCATACAAATTCCAAAAATAGATGAGAAGAACACAAAGCAGCAGAAACTCCTGGATGCCAAGCTTTCAGGAAGAACAGCAAGAGAAACAATGGGAGAGAAGGGAGCAACAGGCAGGAGCTATGTTAGTCACACAGAGAAAATGTTCTCAGCATCGAGCCTTACTTGCATGTCCTGCTATTTTGCTGACACTCAAAGTTGTCAAATAGGCACTCGGGCGTGTTGCAGAACTCATCACACTGGCCATTGAAAAGCATCCAGCAGCGCAGGGAGGAGGAGCAGTTGGCCCAAGGATCCTCCACTGTCAGGGAGCAGTCGCCTCCATCCCACTGGCACGCATGAGTGTTACAGTCTTCATCACAATAGCCATCCCTGGCTTTTTCTGCACACTGGGAATCCAGACATCCTCGGGGCTCTGGGCTGAAAGTTACTGGCTGCTCACAATGGCTGCCCTGGGTGTGAACAGGGCACTGGCAGTAATAGTAAGGAGGCTGAGAATGAGGGTGGCAGCTGCCTCCATTCTGGCAGGGGGCACTGGCACAGCCCGGGTTTGTCTGGCATTCCTCTCCCACAGACAGCTTGGGGCAATAGCACCGTGGGCCAGAAGATGTTTGGATGCACTGCTCCCCCTTCTTGCATTTCACTTGCCCACAGGTACTGTGGCTGCTGAACTCACATTTTGCTCCAGAATAACCCTACGGGGTGGAAAAAAAGGCAAAACAATCAGTGTCACAAACCTATTCTTCAACACTCTGAGGGCTAGAGGCAAGGTGTTGTGCAAATCCTTTCTCCCTTTAACTCCTCTGGCCTCACTGCAGGAGCCATGACTTTCTGGATCTAACCTCATGGATAAACTAGGAAATCACAAGGCTCTGCTATATTTCAAAAACAGCCTAGAAGAGCCACAAACAAGGCGAAGCTTGCAGCAAAAACCACAGGACTGCAAAAAAAAGTTGTAATTTAATGGTAGGTTTAAGACAAAAAAAGCCAGCTGTGATACTTAAAGACCATAATTGTTTGGAGTATCAACAGGCAGCATCACTCTCCTGGGGCACCTGGAAGCCCTGGGTTTCCCTGCTAAGCAGATAAACTAAGGGATGTGGGTAGAGTGTCCAATCTTCACCTGCAGTGAAGCAGTGAGAGTCTAGGCAGAGAACTCTGGAGCTGAGGCGGGCAGTGCAGTGTGAGCTCACGGTGCTTACCGGGGGGCACTGGCAGATGAAGCCATCGGGCATGTTGCTGGCCACAGCGCAGGTGCCGCCGTTCTGGCACGGCTTCCGGGGACACACGTCGATGACGCTCTCACAGTGACGGCCTGGGATGGAGCACAGCGAGAGGAGAGCAGAGAAACGTGTGTGTGATCACTCCAAAAAGCCATCACAGCGCAAAACACTCCTGTGAATAACCGGCGAGCTGAGCGCTCCAGTGAGACTTTTTTGGAGAGAGCATCTCTTTGGATAACGTGTGGCCTCCACGTAGCTGCCTAAGCAGTGAAAGAGGAAGGCACAACCCCAGAATCCACAAGGCGTATTTGGAGACAGCTGACCGTGTCTGCCTCCTCAAGAATACACACAGCATGGCACAAAGACAGAATGTGCTGCTGTCATCTCCAACTCAGCCAGGCACAGAGGCTGAAAGTGATGTACCACACCAGTTTGGGGGTTCCTAAGACTTCTTTACTTTTTGGGAGATGCTCAGAGAGTCCAAGGGCAAATCACACTGTAACATGAATGAACTACCCTCAGGACCAGATGTACCGTGAATGAACAGGAGAATCAAGCAGAGTCTCCTCAGACTGATCAGCCAGACAGAGACCTTACTGCACTGACCAGCTTTGCAGCAGCTCCCAGAGTCAAACTGGCACCAAACTTCTAAAAGTTGGGGATGATCTAAGCATGACTTGGACCCCCTAGGAAAACATTAATAGAAGTCTCCAGACATGTGCAGCCAAGACTTTGCAGACAGGAGCAGACAGGGCAGGATGGCCCACAGAGTTCTGGCATCCCACCAGTCATAGACCACAGCAAAGCCACCCAGTCCCCTCCCAGGCAGAAGGGTCAGTGTGGAATGTGCAGCAGACAGACAGCTAGAGGAGGAAGCATGTTCCCCCTCTGTGCCTAGCATTTCCAGACATGTCTGAGACACAGCAGCTCTCTCTGCTCCTCCTGGGGTGCAGCAGGCCTGCACTCCCCACAGCACAAGATCCAGCAACCCTTCCATGACTGTCAGAAGCCACATGAGGCATAATTCATAAAAGCAACCTTAACAGACAGGCTTAAAATAAACTCATCTGGTGGCCTGCACCAGTGTCCCAGCAGCTCCACTTCCCTCATACATCACTCTTTCAGAAGCTTCTTTTGGCAGGCTAAGTAATGCATTCAAAAACTACTACATGAATTCTTCAAACATATCTCTTTGTGATTTCTTTGCATCTGAAACTCCCAAATTTAGTGGGAAATCACAGCATCTTTAAATTTTAAGAAAAAATAAAAGTAAAAACTGCTGGTAAAGCATACAGGAAAGGTCACTGGTAAGCAGGGAAAGTAAAAGGTTTTAATGGAGGAAAACTGAATGCACAAGTAGTTAAACTGACATGGAAAATGCAAAGCTGAAAGTTAAGACACATCTGGAGACTATTAGACCAAACTTAAGCCCAGTGGGAGGCAGAAAGTAGACTAGCAGCAATACTAACAAAGAGGAGATCTAGAGAGAGTGAGACATAAGTCTGCACAGTGTGAAATTCTTGCAAAGTTGTGATTCCAAGTTGGATTGTGGAAGGATCACCAAGCTAGGAATGTACAGCCTGTCTATGCATAGAACACTCCATCCTGACCGCATCACCAATGTAAGGAGGAAAGGCAGTGAGGAGTAGAAAAGGAGGCCAAAAGCTAATTATGATACCATGACAGTGATTTATAGAGAAAATGCATATGGCTGCATTGCAAAAGGAAAAGCCACAGATGAGCTGATATATGAACAGTTACACTTTCAATGTTAGAATGTGAAATTATGAAGGCAAGAAAAGTACCACAAGGAAAGAGAAGTCCTGGAAGCCAAGTGTCTCAGGAGGTTCCTTTGTCTGAGACAGCTCCAGAAGCCAAATTTCTTCGAAGGTTTAAAAGAAAGACTGGTTTAAAAATTGAAACATGTTGTAGGGAAACAATCAGACATTGTGAAGGGAAGTGGCTAGATAACAGCACTGCCAGGAAGGGATAGAACTACCATTTCTCAAGATACTGCCATTAAATTGGAAACGTCTTTATGACTACTCACCAGTGAAAGCACTACGGCAGATGCACCTATAATCATTTGTCAGCTGGACACAGTCCAGGCTCCCCCGAGGGTTGCAAGGGTTGGAGAGGCACTCGTTGATGTCCCCCTCACAGCGCTCTCCTGCAAAGCCCTGGGGACAGAGGCAGCTGTAGCCCCCGATCTGGTCAATGCACTGCCCTCCGTTGAAGCAGCGGGGAACTCCTGAGTCTGAGATGCAGTCATCCACATTCTCCTCACAGAAGCGGCCTGCCAACACAGGAGAGAGTGACAGCTTGAGGATACAGTGCCGTGGCTGCCTTTCCTATGATGGTTTAGCTTTCATATTTGCCAGATTCTGCTCTGCATTGGTATAGAACTCTGAACTTCATATCAAGTGTTAGCAAGTTCTGCTCACAGTTCAGTCAGACAAAACAATCCTTTTCCAGCCCCAGAACCAAGGGCACCATTGCAGCTTCAGGCCCAAAAAGTGCAAACAACAGCGAATTGTGGAGAGCAAACTGGGAGGATGGGACTTCATAACCTGAAGCTGTAATTGGACCATTAAGCCCAATATGGAAATGGACCAAAACTTATAGAAGTGTGAAAACTCGTGACCTGCCATCCATCTTGGGTGTAGCCACAGCTGGGCTCTTGTACTGCCCAAGGTGCATCCTTTGAAGACCTTTTAATAAATATCTGCTTTATTCCTTTAACACTGTCTAGCCTCTTTTCTAGGTAGCCTCTTCAGGCATCACCTACACTGCTCATCAAGTTTTCAGGCCATGTCACACACAGTCGCTGAAATAAGCAGGTAAAGATCCCAGCTTAATACATTCCATACCCTCTGCAGACAGCCAGCTTCAGAGCAGGCTCAGGGTACATGTGTTTTACATCCAGGCTGTCCTCAACGTTAGGCCATCCTGGTATTTGGCAGCTTTCATACTTGACTTAATTTAAGGGCATAATTAAAAACACAAAACCAAACTAAGCCCAAAAAATGATGCACTTGATTTAGCCCTGAGACTGAGCAGAGCCCGAGAGCCCCGTGCTGTCCTTGAAGGGCCACGAGCTGCCACCAGGCTACCCTGGAACTGGGCAAAGAGCATTTGTAGCAACACCATTAAAACAAGCAACAGCAAACCAACAAAAAAAGCAGCTGTGATAAAATGCTGATTCCTCCAGTCTGGCTTCTGGGGACCTACAGCAAACCCCCACCAGCAGCCAGGGAAGGCAATTTCTTCTCCTCCCTGGGGGGATTTTCTTTCAAGGGACAAGGTCTGGTGCTGGTTCTGTTTTCACTGCACAAGGGCACAGAGAGGGGAAGCTGAGAAAGTTTATTGCTGCTGTTCCAACCAGAGCAAGTAAAATCCTTCATCTAAATATGGAGGATGCTTATACTGGCATCAGTAAAGTACTAATTACAAAATGGGCCAGAGACAAAAGCTAAGTTTCACTATCCTAAATAATTGTATTAAGTCTTCTCCAATTCCTTTCATTAAAAAAAAAAAAAAAAAAATTGGTCACATCCAAAAAGTAATTAATCTTAGCAAAGGAATACAGGAGGATTAAAAGCAGTACACTCAGAACGTCTCAAAGGATGGTGGGGGATTTAGCAGAATACAGAATTTCTGGCAATGCAGATACATAAATACACTCTCAGATTTAGGCAGAGACCTAAAAAAGCAGGTTTGTTTCTGCTTTTGTTTTATTGCACTTTTTTTGCCTTTTTTTTTTTTTTTTAAATTGAAGAATAATATTAAGAACAATACATTAAGAATTGGTAGCGCAATGATTTACAATGAAATAAACACTTATCCAGAGTGGGGAGATGTGCTGAGAGCCACACTAAAGTGAATGAACTGCTGCTGATATGCATGGGCAGGAGGCGAATATATTATTTTATAATTGTATTTAAATTTAATTTATGAACCAAGAATTTAGTTCTATCTGACATCTGAACATTTCACCTACATTGAGATGACACACTTCAGAAAGAAAAAGTTCAGAGCAATGTAAAACTTTTAACTGACTTGAGAAATAAGCTTAAAAAAGGAACATAAAGTGAGAAAGCATTTCCTGATAGGTTAAAATGTTAAATTCTGAATATTTTCAAAGGTAGAAGCCAGGTTCATAGGTCAGATATAAAAGGGAAAACTAGGTTTCAAGAAACCTGACAATAAACAGGCTGTGGAATCATGCTTACTGAAAACTACTGATATAAACTGTGGACTACTTTTTTTTTCCCCCTAAGAAGCTTTTAATAAAAGAGCTCGAATATGCTGAAATAGTTTAAGGTAGCCTAGAGGCACTCAACTTCTTTTCCACAAAAGACTCCAAGACAGAGGACAATGAAGGGCAAAAACTTAAGCAAGTAAAGGACACTGGAAGTTATGGAAGAACTAAGAAAGTTTCCTACTTATTTCATAGCACCTTAGCCAAAAAGAAACCTTGGATTTACTGTATCAAAACAGATAGGTTTGGGAGAGACCTTAACAGCAATCTCATGCATCCACATTGCCAAAGACGGATCATACATTCCCAAGGGACACTGCCATGACCTATTCCTTTAAAAGAAAAAAAATTAAAAGGGAGGGAAAAAAGCAGCATTTATTTTTAAAGAGAAAAATATGTATCTCAAGGGATCCTGTGTACTTTGGGAACATTCTTCAAAGAACATAATGCATTCCCTTTAAACCGTGTCTCGTGAAACCAGCAGTCAGAGAGGAAAATTCCCTCCTGTAACATTCACTTAATTGCTGAGCTTCCTACCCCGAGTTCCTGGTGGGCAAGAGCACTTGAAGTGATTGACCAGGTCGATGCATGTTCCTCCGTTCTGGCAGGGCTGGAACTGGCACTCATCCACTTCATATTCACAGTTGACACCCTGGTATCCAGCCACACACTGCCGGCAAAGAAACGTGTGTGAATACTCTTCCAACAGATACATTAGAAGACATCTCAGAAAGGCTAACACAGACAGAGGAGCCCTCAATGGGGCAGATTAGGACTGCCTTTGTAGCTGAACAACTGCAAGTGATTTCAAGGGCTGCACAGCCAGCAGCTTAAGCACACAACTCGACCATGTGACACATAACAGGGCACTGCCAATTTGAATTCAAGTGATTTGATTGCTGCAAAACAGGGCAGATCAAATCCTGATACCCTCTAGCACTGAAACTGGCTTAGTAGTTTTGGCTTAAGGTCTACATAAAACTCATCCTTTCCCTCTGGGCATGGGCTTCCAAAGTGTTCCACCATTCCGAAAAGCTTAGGGAGGTTGATACTCAATATTCTCATGGCCTACACTGCTCTCTGCATCAGTGTTAGGAAACAGAAAGCAGTGGAAAGCATTTCCCCACCCTGAGAGGCAAGGGAGACTTTGCCCATCCAACAGGGAAAATACGATATTCCTTTAATACATTTTACAAATATTTTAACATAAACCACACCTCAGGCAAAAAGCCTTTCCAGATAAGAATCCTCTCTCCAATGACACAAAAGAGTTCAAATGCTCATCAACCACAGCTCCTTCCAATCACACCTCTTAATTCAGTCTTAAAAGCCTCTCAGGGGCACTGTTTTTGCTACAGCCAAATTAAAAATTCCTTCCAGGTGCAGGCTGCTTTTATCCCCTATTTGAAGGTACTCTACCACTTGCAGGTGTTTCTGATTTCTTCTGATTCCTTTCTTTTTTAAAGCCCTAAGTATTTATCCCCCTCCGCAGCATCCCCGGGGTTACCTCGCACTGGTATCCGCCCAGGTGATCCCGGCAGGTGGCTCCGTTCTGGCAGGGGCTGGACTCGCACTCATCCAGCTGCACCTCGCAGTAGCTGCCCGTGTAACCCACCTGGCACTGGCAGTGGTGGGTGTTCCCCACGTTGAGGCAGTGACCAGAATGCTGGCACAGCTGGTCCACGGGGACTCCTGAAACAGAGTTATATCAAGTGAGCAAACACATAAAACGGGCTTGCTGCCAGTGCTGGTAGCTCAGACAGGAACGGATATGGGTAGGACCAACAAATTGAAAAGTTGCAACTTTAAAATTGAAGACTTACTCTTTAAATTACAGTGGATCAGAACCAAAACTGGCTTACAAATGAAGTCATTGCTTTGTCCTCTTTGGATCACTGGATTCAACACTGGTATAAAATATTTGTACTGCTTCCTACTTTAGCACTGGCTGGTGAATACATATCTGAAGTACTATTGCTGCTCTACAAAGGTTCAGTGTTTGTACCTAGAATGTCCCCAAAAAGTATGGGAGCTTGACACCTTTCTCCTTTGACACTGAATCTGCTTGTCTGGATTTCCTGGACAAAAGTGGCATGACAGTGTCTATCTGCCTGGGCTACAAGCCATGTTGCCGGACAAAATTCACTTAAAAACCAAATCTTTTACATATACATCATCTGAAGTAGAAAATTACTACTTTGAGGAACTATGGTATAACCTATAAGGCTAAATAGTGCACTTAGTAATCAGTATTCTCTGCAAAAATACTTACCACGAGTTCCAAGATGCCTTTCTTGTACAAGGACAACATGTCTTAAACCTGGCCTGCCTGGGGTTTAGCATAAAGAGCTGATGCATTTTCCAAAAAGGCAGTCCATGTAAAACAGTACTACTGAAACTCTGAGACCTCATAAAGTATTTAATTCTTCCTTTGTGATACTTTTGTGATGGGGAGAATCAAGAAAGCCTTGACTCCCAAACACACCCTTGCAGAGAGTATTTTAACTTGAGAAGTGACCATTGTCAACCACCTAGAGGCAAAGCTCTCTGGGATGTGCACAAGTGCAGGGGGGAAGGAGATGCCTGGGGAAATGTTTTCAGCTAAAGCACAGAGGATGCTGATTTACCTCTCTGTGAAGCTGCCACTTGACACGAGACGTTGGGCACGTCGCAGTAGGCGCCAGTCCAGCCGGGTGGACACACGCACCGAGTTTGGGCCAGAGTCTGGACACACGTGCCTTTGTTCTTACAGGGAGACTTGCTGCACAGATCCACGAGAGACTGCAGAGGAAAAAGCCCACATGAAATATGGCAAATGCAGGAGAAACAGCATCCAGAGAACAAGTTCCAGATGCAACGAAAGGGAGCTCTGCAATGCTGGCTCCCCGTGGCACTAGAAAGAGCAGGACAGTACTTCCCAAGCCTAAGCCAGGTACTTCACTGACAGTCTCATATGCCTATGAAAGTGCAAGGGTATGGAGGGATAAACCCCAGATGGCAGCATTATCTCAAAGTTCTCACACCTCACCATGAAGGTGCATCTTTGGCTGGCTTAGTTTGAGAAAATTGGGTTTTATCTCAGACTAGCTTTCTAGTTCCACATTAGCAGGAAGCTTCCAGCTATTCTCCCCCCATCTTCACTGCTTCTTGAGGATAACAGATGTGTTTCATGTTTTGATCCATACTTTTCCTTCCTATCATTAGCTCACCATACCTCCTTTTGGCCCCACTTGCTGCATTATGGTCGCTGACTCTTTGTGTCTTCCAAGCTGAAACCCCACAATAGTTTTATGAACTGAAGATGGGCTAGAGTATATTGCTTTTCTTGATTTCTCATATAAAAACAAAGAGTCTAAAACTCAGTAAATCATCATATGAAAGTGAAGACTCAAAATAACTGTCTGATGTAATATAAACCATCCACTACCCCTAATTTCCTTTTTAAGCAATTCATCTTCAGATTAATACAGCTATTTGATTGATTTCAAGCTGACTTGAGGAAGGGTGAGGTTTTTAAAGTCAGTAGCACTGAATTTTGGCTGTAAAATGCAATTTCAATTGCAGAAAGTTCTGCTTTTCAGATGCAAACTGTCTCCTCACAAAGATTAAAGTAAAAAAAAAAAAAACCTGTGCTTTCACAGGCAACCAAAAGGAAACTTGGAATTAAGTTTTATCACATGTAGTTGAGCGTGAAGAAGAAAAAACACCGAGCCTCTTGCTTCTGCATTTGTAATGAGTAGCTGACTGTTTTACATGCAAATTCTAAAACTTATGAATCATTGTCTGATTTTGTGCTGCTTATTTAGCTTTGCTAATTAGGTCAAGCCAGTTTACCACTAAGACAAGAACTACAGTGTAGCTGTAATCTATAAATCTCCCCAATACAGCTTTGAGTAGTACTTAATCTAAATTTAGAAAGTTCTGGTTCCTTGTATAAAATGGGTAATACATTACAATCAAGCTTCTCTGAACATAAAGCAGACTTTCTGAGAATCCACAGCGTTTAATTTGGGGAAAGGAACATTAATCCTTTTCTCCAGTAAAACAAAGCAAACATAACAGAAGAGGAACTACTGAACTTCACAGTACTTCACGATCACTCTCAATGCTAATTCTCCCAAAGGTTTAAGTGGTGCACCCAGAATGCATAATTAGGGTAGCAGAGGGGTTGCTTTTTTCTATCACTTCATTACTTTGCATTCACTTCCTCCATCAGCAGTACCTAGAAGCAGACCTGACAATTTAATGTCTAGCAACATACTTCTGAAAAAGCACCTCCCCCCCCCACTGCCACTAAAATGCTTCTTTCCAACACTCACAGCTTTACAAAGACAAGTCGGCACAAAAGAGAGCTGCAAAATTCTTCCAAAATTGTAATGTTTTCCAGCAATTTAAGAAATTCACCAATTTTTTTAAAATGGCAGCACTCAAGGCTGCTGGTGAAGGAAGCCAATACAGAGTTTACCATTCCAAAAGCAGAAAGTCTCAAATAATTCTTGCTGTTTTGATAAGAATAGAATCAAAACAAAAAACCCTGATTTGAAAAACATCATTCTGTTTCCACTGTGCCACACCAAGTTAGAGTTTTTAATAGGCACTAGTCAGTCATTTACAGTATACAGGGTTTGCAGCTCCTGTGGAAAACTGAACTTAGCGTGCAAGTAAGACTAGAGATTTTTATTGAGGTTGTGAATAGGACAAGCACGTCATTTACTGCCCCAAAATATTTTCTGGCTTCTCATGAAAAAAAATTTACCATCAACCCTGATTAAAATTTACCTCCCTGTAAAAAATGAACCAGTTAAATCTAAATCCTGCTAATCAGATTGATATTCTGCTTTTTGTTTTGTGCTTGTTTTCTGGTTTTTTTGTTTGTTTTTTTTTTAAATACAGGACTCTGTCTCAGGACAATTTTATGCTTTGAATGAAATGCAGCCATTTTCCAGGGTAACAGCTGGTTTTCATTTGAGAAAACTAATCTAGAAAGTTCCAGTGACACCTGTTCTCATAAATAACCACTTTTCTCCTCCTTGCAAATAAACAGGGATGGAACTAGATGATCTTTAAGGTCTCTTCCAGCCCATTTTATGATTTCCAGTTTTGAACAGGGGTACCTAATGGGCCAACCACCTCTCACCAGGACTGAAGGAATGAGGGCTCAGCCATGTTTGGCACCTCACACCTCTCCCAGTCACCTTTGCTGCTGGACAGCTCAAACAACAATGCCACAGGAAGTCACCCACCTTGCAGTTCTTGCCAGTGTAGCCCAAGGGACATATACACCTGTATGTGCCCAGGCTGTCCACACAGGTGCCCCTGTTGAGGCAAGGATGGGAGTCACACTCGTTGATTTCTGTCAGGCAGAAGGGTCCTGTAAACCCCAGTGGGCACTGGCAGGTGAAGGAATTGATTCCATCCACACAAGTGCCTCCATTGAAACAGGAGCTGCAAGAGAGGAGGAAGAAAGGTAAGCTGAGACAAAATGCAATTAGCTCACAGACAAAAGAGAACATAAACACTACTGAAATAAGGGAGAACAGCAGATAACAGGATCTTCTGATCACTGCTAACTTCTGGCTGAAGAAGCATAAGTCAGAAAACAGCAACCCTAGAGGATTCCAGCTCAGCCTCCAGCTCACTTGCACCTCAGCAGACCAGGAAAGTAAAGCAGGGTTTTAATGAGTCATTAGTGATGGATGCAACTAATTTAATGAAATCATCCCAGCTTCAATGGGACCGCAAACAGTACCTCGTGTGGCTTGCTCAAACTGATACATTTTACTACAACTTACAATTGTACTACAAATTATGAGAAACAAAACAATTTGCCTTTTTTTTAATCTTCAAAGGAGTCAGGGGTATAGTTTCTCAAGGAAAAAGTTCTTACAACATGCAAAACACAAGCATATTCTTCACTGGAATTATGTGAAAGTATTGGTATTGCTAAATCCCTTCCTTCTCATGAGAATCTTAAGTCCTGATTTGTAAAACTACTCATACATGCCCTGGAAGAATTCAGATCAAAGGAATTATCCCCCTCCCCCCCAATCTTCTGATCATAAGAAATTCTGCCAGATTAGGTGTCCTAGGGAGAAGTGACTGGGAAAGTTTGGAGAATTGATGCCTCATGCAAAATTGACTCAGTTTTCCTTGTAAAGGAACTCCTGCTCCTCTGAGAATAACCCCAGATCAGACTTGAAATAATCAGTTTGATATCAACTGATTACACTAACCAAATTTGTGCCTGCTGTCAGCTTTGTGCCCTGTCAAAGGGTATTTCCACGAGAGGAGCCACTGACTCACCTCCCTGAACTCAAGTTTTAAGTATCGAAATTCTGACTGATTACGGTAGAGATGTCAACATTAACCTACTTATCAAACATTAAACTGCTTATCAGAGAAGTTCCTCTGTCTTGGGGGCTGAATTCTGTTTTAGAGGGAGAACAAACTGCCGTTTACACTCATGGCAAAGCAGGGAAGACAGAGGAACTGCCAATCACCTGGTGTGTTTCACTGAAACCAGGTACCAAAAGGAGAGGGCACTCTCTCATAGGCAGCTTCTCACACAACACACGGAAGAATCATTTGACCCAAATTCAAATTAGCCAACCACCACAGTGCTCTTAAGCACAGCTTGGTAATTTTGGTTGGGAAGGTGTGACTGGTTTAGCTTGGCAGAGCATTTAAAATTGCTACATCCTTAATTCATACCTGCAAGACTGGTTCCTGTCCTGACTGATAACAAAAACAGGATGAACCTCAAGGAAGAGCCAGGAGTTCTGCTAAAAATCCCAGCATACTTCACTCGATTCAACAACTGTTGTGCAAATTAAACACACCCTCATCAGTGACACAATCCTGCTCTTAAGAAAGATATTAAAATACCTCCTCCTCAAATACAATTTTATAAAAGGTAGGAAAGATCTTTTCTATTTGTGCAGAAAATAAGCACAAAAGGTAGGAAAGATCTTTTCTATTTGTGTAAGAAAACCAGGAGTTTTGCATAATTTTTCTCTGGTAACTAGACTAGAACAGAGTACTTCTTAATTATTTTTTTAACAACTGCAAGTTTTAATGAAATTGTTAGAATTGTTTCCCATTTGAGAATCTGAAGTTACATCAATCCTAACGAAGCTTAAAATAAATATGTAGGCAGATGATGGAATCACATGTTTAACTCTCAAAGAGCTCTTAAAACTACCACATGAGCCATTTATATAAGGACCACCTGTTGAGCATTTTAACTCAGTTCCACACCTCCTCCTTTAGAATGACCTCAGGTTTCATCTGGACTCTGCTAAACCACATCCCATTTTTTTTTGTGAGCATTAAAAGATCTCTGATGATTAAATCTTTCCAGTACAGAATTTAGTGGATTTAGTGTTTCTCCTGGTTTCTTCTTCATATTATTTGTTGTCAACAACTCAGGACTAATTTATTTTTGCTGCCTTTCTAAGTTGGCCATTGCTTCCATTTTGGCAGCTTTTGTATTTCTCAACAGAGTAACCATTCATAATAGTAATAAATAATTTTTTTCCCCTCCCCTGTGTGATAGTGGTCTTGTAAAAATATGAATTATTTATATTTCAATAAACTAGCGTCCCTAACTGTTTTAACTTTTGTTAAACACTGTCACATTCATCCTGTAATGGAGCTGTTAGAAGAACATTAGAAGAAACTGAGGACCAGGCAACTCTGTTTCAGCTAAGCCAGCTCTCCTTGCGAGAATCCTAAGTATGTCTGTGACAAATGGCAGGAAAACAGAACTCCCCTGGGTAAAAGCTGTTTCTGATCAGGACTGGCTGGAGGGCAGGAGCAGCCAGAGTGTGAAGGTGCCTCACCTCTCAGTGCACTCGTCGATGTTGCTCTCGCAGTTGGTTCCCTCGAAGCCCGGCGGGCACTTGCAGGTGTAGCTGTTGACATAGTGGGTGCACGTGCCCCCGTTCCTGCACGGCTCACTCAGACACTCGTTGGTGTCTGTCTGACATTTGTCCCCATGAAATCCAGGCAGGCAGATGCACGAGAAGGAGTTTATCCCATCCACGCACGAGGCTCCATTCTGGCAGGGGTCTAGGACAGAGGCATCGCAGCGAGTGTTAAAACGGGTGACAGTGAAGGGCCAGGCCTAGAGCAGTTGTTTCTATGGAAAAGAAAGGTGTCACACAGCCCAGAGTGTGACAGAGTACTGACGAGTTTTTCTGAGCCACTCTATGGAACAGGTAACTGCAAAGCATTATCAATAGCAAATTTACAAGAACTTGTGGATCAAGGCCAACCTTCAGGGCCTACAGGTTTCTCTGCTGGAATTTGTTCAACCAAAACCCAAAGCCTCTTGGTTTAAAATTCAAATGCTGCTTTTGTGACAGATGCCTGCTGATACAATAAAAACAGAGCAGCAACTGTTTCTTCTTCCTAACCAAGTTTTATTCATCAGAGAACACAGCACTTTCTCTCTTTTCCAGACTCTGCTTAACACAAGAGAGAACTTGTGTGCTTAATTTTCAGCATGAAAGCAGTCCAGTCAAATCAAACGTGTATGTGTATATTAGCACATATATGAGCACTTATGCATTACTGAGCACTTGACATTTTTCCCAGCATCACAGACTGATTGGGGAAAGGCTGGCAGAAAAGCTCAAAAACTCCTACACCACCATGGATTCCCCTCAATCATTGCATATCTTGATATTTTCTTTATCCCTGCCATGGTCTTGCTACTTGCATACCACTGTTTTTTGGTCTAAGCCACCTCCTACTACTGTATCCCTTCTGCTTCCACAAGTACTAATCTGCCTGAAAGATTTCTGCTGTTCAATAATTTCTTCCTGCTTTTGGATTTAAGACCCACATTCCAGAAGCCAGATTCCTTTTCTACTCTGCATTCCACAGAGCACAAGCCTAATATATGAAGGCAGAGAGGGAAACTGGGAGGGGGGAGGAAAAAGGGAGAAAGCAAGGGGGTTGAAAAATAGGTTACTGAGCCTTTTTTTTTTATTTAGGACTACCTTTAAGTACTACTAAAATATGAATTTGAAAATGCAAATAGACTCCACCGAAAATTTCCAGTTTACCGTAAGTATCATAAGCTAATTCTGTTTACAGGGAAATGAAGAAAAGAAATGTGAAAGGTAATTAAAGCTCATTTATTGACTGAGAAATATGCTCACATGTTAAAAATTTGTATTATGAGACACACCTGCATCCATTTAAAGGTCATTTGACTACTGCAGAGAAAAAGCACATTCAAAGCAAGACCCCTGGCAGCTATGAAATGTTGTGTCTGTGGCAGTCAGCCATGTATGAGTGAAGCCAAAAGCTGTGCATTAATTCTCTGTGCCACACATTTACTGACAGAAGAAGGAGACTCGGGTATCAACTTTTCAATAAGTTCCTGTTGTTGGAGGGTTTGTTTGCTTCATAGATTAAAGACATTTGGCTCAAGGCATGGAAGGTTTTTGTTATGCTAAATGAAATCAGCTGTGGCAGTAATGTGAAATGCTTCTTCAGCCTCATGGGTGTGCTGCCTAAGACAACATAGGGTGAATCTCACAGCTCTCAGAACACTTAGGAGGAGAGAGAGAGATGTCCCAGCTGTTTGAGAGTGAAAGATGAACACTTGGAGAATGTTTTTATCTTCAGACACCCACACAAAAACTAACAGGGCAGGCAATGATTTTGTTGGCTTCAGTAAGCAAAGCTCTGGGTCACTGCACCGTGACACTTTTTGTACTGTACCTGTTTGCTCAGAAAGAAGGAATCAAAAGCTCAGGCTGAGCCAGACATCTCAGAAGTTCTTTGAGTGCTGCTTTGGGGGCTCCCACGGTAACTTTTGCTAATAGACTTGTTTGGATCCTTCTCTACAGCAGTCAAGAATTTACATTTATTTTCCAATGCAAAATACAATTTGCTAAGTTCACGCCTAAAGTCTTAAAAACTCCATTTTTGTTTTAAGCTGATAGTAAAAAATAGGCAATTCGGGGGTTTTTTTGTTTGTTTTGGGGTGGTTGTTTTGGGTTTTTCTGTTGGTTTGGTTGGGTTTTTTTAAAGACCCAGCCAATCTAAGAATTACAGCATTGTGAACTCCTCCAAGGTTTGACAAAGCACTTTTCAAATAGTAACAGATGAACTTTTAAACACGTGACATTTCTCAGGAGACTCTGATTTTATCTGATGATGATATAGAATATGCCCAGTAAGAAAAAGAAGCTACTATGTATTTGGTTTCCCTTATAAACAGCAGTGGCAAGGACATGAAATTAATACTTGTTTTCTTGCAATCTGAGCCATTTCAGTACTCATCAGTGTAAGGGCTACCCTCCTGCAACTGATACATATTCCAAAACAGAGGGCCTTCCTCCTGCCTAATTTGTTTTCAAATATGGATTAACTGGAACTGCAACAGGACCCACTCTCCCCAGACTATTAATGTCAGACAGACATTTCAGGAAGGACTGCTATACCCCAGATTCCCACCACACCTCAATCAAACTTAACACTGAAATACAGGTAAGCCCTGCAGTGGCACATTAACTTGATGGATTAAAATTTCAGGCAAATATAATTTTGCATTTAACAGTGCTTCTTATTAAAGTATGTAAACTCTAAGGGCTTTTCAAGTTAAGGATCTGGGAACAACAACTGCAATCAGTTAGGACACCACGGTCCATTTCTAACAGCCAAACATGATGGATTTTGACTGCCTCAAACATCACAAAGCTAAAGCTTGAGGTTTTTTTCCTTTTGGCAAGAGGTCATAAAAGACCGTTCAGAATCTGTCAAACAGCAGTCAGCAAATTTATTTTTAGGAAAAACTGGCAAACACTGAGCAGTGTGCTGATACCCACTTGACAGGCAGTCGTCGATGTTACTGTCACAGTCCCCTCCAGTGAAGCCAGGCCGACACTCACACAGGTAACTGCCCTGGATGTTGTGGCACAGAGCATGGTTTTTGCAGGGCTTGGAGAGACACTCATCGATATCCACCGTGCATCTTTCCCCTGAAACGTGGAGAGTCCAAGGGTGAGACCCCTCACAAAGCAATGGCCAAGAGGCTCCGTGCCAGCACTGCTCAGCACTGAAAGCACAACACGTTCCCCATCCACGTTACCTTCCCAGCCAGGGGCACACTGGCAGGTGTAGCCTTCAGAGTCAGGAGATTCTTGGCAGATTCCCGAGTTCTCACAAGGATTAGGGGAACAAGGAGAAACCACTACCTGGCAGTTCACACCTGGAGAACAGAATGGGAAAAAACAGAAGAATGTGCTGCTGAGAGCTTGGTGCTTCTTGGAAGAATGAACAAAGAGGTTGTAACTCACATGATTATCCCACACTGCAGTGGACAGCACTGCCACGTTTTGAGAAATCTCAGCAGAAGGAAAAGGAGAGCAGAGGACTCCTCATGGGCTCAGTGTAGAAGCAGCCATGGTCATTTCGATTTAAATGTCCCTCCAATTTCCAGGGCATTTATGTAAATTTCATAATTTACAAAGAAAATTAAGCTAAGCTTCCAACAGGACACTTCTTAATGATTCCAAGCAAGGCTTAGACAAGCCCTTGCCAAGTACTCTAAAACTGTATCATGTCTACAGGAACTGACTGTAATTTAACTTCACAGAGCCAAGGCATTTCCCATCTTCATTACTATTTCCACAAAGTTTAATGAAAAGAAATCACTCTAAAGGTGCAATAAAGTAAAAAGGGAAAAGAACAAATTTTCTCTGAATTTTCACCTTTGAATCCTTTCCTACAGGTACATCTGTATCCATTCAACAGATCCTCACAAGTTCCTCCATTCTGGCATGGGTTTGATTTACATTCATTCCCTTCTGTTGAACAGTAATCTCCTATCCAGCCTGGGTCGCAGACACACTTGTACCTTGAAAGGCAAAACAGCAGTAGTTTTAGAGCATTCTGAAGTAACTCCTCTACGAGTTTCTCCTGCGGATTAGTTTTGGAGAGAAAACCAGAAGAACTCTCTTTAGAAGAGCCCTAAGTTACTTTAGATTGCTTACTCCATCTGTATAGTTTTGAAAATACTGAAAATAAACCTTCCCTTAAAACCACACTTCCCTCGTTGCAGTTTTCACAAAGTGTTCAGTCAACCAGCAATATGTTTCTGCTTTGATAAGACCATCTCAACATATTCAAACAAAGACACAAAAAAAAAAATTGAAAAAAAAAAAAGTGGAGGGGAACAATAGGTTCTAAAGATAACTAGACTGATTTAATACCAAACAGTAGTTTCAAATGAAAACAGCTGGCTGGGAGCAGGAGCAATCTTCTCCATCACGTTTCAAAATCTGAAGTAGAGCACACCCCACCCACATGACGTTGAAGCAAGGACTTGGTGAATCACCCTGGACACAGGCCACACAACACACACTGGCCTCTGCCCCTGCCCTGCAAACACAGCTTCTTTTACCTGGCACGGTGTGAGGTGTGTGTGGGTATAAATGCAAAGTGACAGACGACAGACAAGATGAACAAAAATCTGTTTTCCAAGCTTACAAGGAGGCTGAATTAGCAATAAACACAGCTTTCCTGCCAGCTCCAGGGAAAGTGCTGCATCCTGCCCTACGGAGCTACCTGCAGCAGCAAATCACTTCCTTGCCCAAGTGCTGACAACACTTCTCAATATGCAGCACATATTTGGGAGACCATTCCATGTACAGTTGAGAACTTTCACAAACAAAACATCCCCAGACTTACCATTACCAAAAAGAAGTCTGATTTAGGGCTCCCAAAATCAGCACTTGGTCTTCCTGGATGGGAAGATTCAGAAGCAACTACAGCCATCAAAATAGCCAGAGAGAATCTTCCTTTCCTTTCTCAGACATGCAACAATATGAGTAAAGCTGACAAAATCTCAGCAGTGGACAAAGTGTCCTGGGTCCATCCCTAGTGCAAAAGTTGTCAGCCTCTTCCTTGATACTGTGTTTGGTTATGAAGAACAGCACTAGCCAATAAAGACAGTCCCCACACTCAGTGCTTTAGGTTTTGATGGAATAGATTGCTGCTGCTCCCCAAAGATTTAATTTGGAACCATTTCTTTATTTTAATTGCATTCACTCAACTCACTAGAATCACCAAGCCCTCCCTCTAGATGGTGGCAGTACACCCTGCACTACATGCCCATGCAAAACCAGCAAGCAACACAAGGCCAGACAGAAAAATCCACGTTGAAACACCAGCTGGTGAATGAAGGTCTACACCTTACTGTGATTATGTCATAGACATCAAATAAATTGGGATCCTAATCTGAGAAATTAGAGAAAAACCGGAAGCTGGAAGTCTGGACAAAGCAAGACACAGTAATACAGAAGGCAGCAGGTAGGTTTAATGAGTCCTTACCCAGTGGCAATGTGTGTGCAGTTGCCATGCACACAGGGGTTGCTGAGGCAGCCATCTGCCTGGGATTGGCAGTGGGGATGGTGGAAACCCTCCGGGCACACGCACCGAAAGCCGTTCACCTCGTTTATGCACGTGCCGCCGTTGTGGCAGGGGCTGGACGTGCACTCGTCGATGTCCGCGTTACAACGGGGGCCTGGAGAGAAAAACAACACTTACTGAGCAGCATTTCTTAAAAGAGTGCTTGCTTTGCACACCTGCAAGAACACACACTGAGACACAGCTCAGGAAAGCCAAGGCAGCAGCATGGAGCTCACATGCCTCCATGCTTTAACTCAAGCCAAGAGATGCATTTCTGAGAGATGCAGCACTTTCCTGTGCCTGGAAAACAGCACTTACACTCAGCAAGTATTTACAAACCATTCCAGAATCTCCACTAAAAATCACCCGTTAATACTGATTAGGAAAGCAAAAATCACTCAGCTGTATCATGCTTGCAACAAACCTCTCGAGCTCCGCTTGCCGTAGCCCTGCTCCTGTGCTTTGAAGTACCTACCCTTTGAGCAACCAATACTGCTCAAATGTCTGCAGAAAATACAGTTCTTGTGGTTTATTGCGCAAAAGGGGCTCTAAAAAACACCGTTTCCTGTTTTGCCTGCCTCTGATTACGACTGCAAGATCCTTGAAGCAGTGACCAAAAGGACTTGTGAGGCTGGAAAGCTAAACAGAGTGAATGATGCAGTAAGCTGAAAGTGTTTTTAACAGAAGGAAATGACAAAGTAACAAGACCCCACGCAAGCCAGCTCCTTAAATACTGGAATATGCCAATTCATCATATTACTGAATTATTTTAACAGCATAACAGTAAGAGATCCAGCAGGATAACAAATATGGAATGCCAGCAACATAGGAGAGTGGTAGGCACGAGTGATCAGCATCATCCCTCATCTTATTCTGGGGACCAGAGAGTACCACCATACCAGAGCCATAGGAAGGAAGGAAGGAGCATCAGGAGTTTAGAAAGACCCCAAGAGAAAACTACAAGACACATGAAACCTTTTAGTGCTCTTTCTAATGCATTTCAGATCTATTCTAATTAGGATGATTCAGTAATAAACTGTAACAAACGTGATAAGAAAGCTGTAATAAACAATACCAACTGCCTCACAATAATTATTTTGTATTACCCTACATGGCTCAAAACACAAATGCCCTTATAAACAGTGGTGAGATGTGCTTCAGTCATCAGAAATAGTCCTGATGTTGGCTCAGAGTTCTAAATGTGGATCCAGAGGTGTCTAACCACTTTTTTATTCAGCCCCACTTTTACTGTCCCAGAGAAATTTTGTAGTTTAAAACGAAAACAGAACAGACCATGCTATGACAGAGAAGTACTGAAAAAATCAGGTTATTAATCTGAAGACTTCAGAGTGGGAAGCAACTCATGAGAACACCACATTAATGCTCTGATTTCACAGAAATAGAAATACTGTTCATGGTCAAAGCCCAAGGTAGAGTCTAATCAAACACCTCTCCATATTGTTCACAATCTCTCTGTCCCTGGAAAGAGGCTGTAAATAATAAACCAAAGTCACGTGGGTTTATTTGTTATAAAACCAAGAACCATGAATTTGACTTAATTACCTAACAAGAATGGCATTTCACAGCACAGATTAGGCCATTTTTCTGCTTGGTAGAACTGGCTGTAATGTAAGATGCTAAGATCCAAAGATTAAAAGGATTTACTGAGATACCAACTGAATCTCTTGCAGTCAGTATGCAAAGTACAGCTTCCCTGGCTACTCTGATAACTATCTCCAAAACAATTCAGAGCTCTTGGGTAGCTGACTTTACCTGTAAATCCAGGTTTGCAGGCACAGTTGTAGCGATTAATGCCATCAATACAGTCCCCATGAATGCACGGGTTACTGGCACAGTCATCAAAGTTATTTTCACAGTTTACTCCTGGATTAAAAAAAAAAGGAGTTAGAGGAATAAGGAGGGTAAATCTTACAAAGAAGGCAACAAAACTGTTTTCCCAAAATAGCCAAATTAACAATCCCACCTGCTTCAAAGTCACATTGGGGGCAACTTAAACAAGTGATGATGCAGAAGCACTGCAACACCAAGGAATGTCACCTGAGCCACTGGGTGCTGACTGAATATGACCCTGAACTTGTACTAAATATTGAAACAAAGGAATAAACATTCTGAACACTACACCTAATTTTTCTGCAGGCCTGATTTTTTTGGAGTAAAGAGGAAGCAAATTCTCCCAAGATCAGTTGCAGCACCACTGAGGGTTAGGCAATCCATACAAACACACCAAAGTTCAGCATGGAAAAGCAATGTGAAAATGATACTCTCGTACCATAATCTGTCTCAAACTTAGCACACATCAGAGAACACATAAGAAATAATTACGTGCTTGAATTCTGCTTGAATCCAATTCCACTTGTATTCCACATACCTGAGGTGCCCAGCAAGCAGTTGCACTGGTAGCCATTGACCAGGTCGATGCAGCGCCCTTGATGGAGGCAAGGATTGCTGTGGCACTCGTCTATCTGCTCACTGCATATGGCACCCATGTAGCCAGGATTGCAGATACACGTGTATGAATCAATGCCATCCTGGCATTCCCCATGGTGGCAAGGATCAGGATCACAGTTGTTGATATTCTCCTCACACAGAAGGCCAGTAAAACCTGAGGAAAAACCATGAGCAGGAGTAAGTAAGGAGTTAACTGGTAGGCTGCTGCAGTGAATATAATGCAGGTGTAGAAAGAATTGTATCAAGAATCAGCAAAGTGGCAGAGAGCACAAAGGGTAACTGGGCACCTCAAATGCATTTCCAGCCCTGGAACACAACACTCTCCGCTGTTCACAGCATTAAAGAACAACATCTTGCATGGAGAACCCTGGCACTGGAAGTGGTCACCTTCAGTTTATTTGGAACAGTAGCCATGAGAGGAAACATGTAAATCTCCATCAGAAATATTTACTTGCATCAGTATAAACTATCTGAAGGCACACTCCTGCCATTATTTCCTCTGCACAGTAACGGGGACAGAGTGGGGCTGACCTTGTTAGAATGAGAAATTACTGCAAAGACGCTGCTGAAACCTTCCCAAGGGAACTCCCTTGGCTCACGTCAAAGCTTCTGCAGCTCCGCTCCTTAAAAGTTTCTTGCCTCTTTCACTGGGAAACTTTTCAGTAACTGCAATCAACCACCAACTGCAAACTTATTGAAGGCTGCATGCAATCTTTTGGTCAGGAGCAATGAAACAAGCAGTGATTCGGCCTGTTTCATTCTGCTTCAGCTGGGAAACATCCTGAGCAACAGAGAAGGACAGAACCTACGCACAAAAAGGGCTAGAGGGTTCAGGAAGCTATGAGCAGCAAACAACTCCCTCAAGAGCCCTGCTTTCCATGATGGAGCAGAGCTAAGACAGGGACAATTTCAAATAAATGGTTTTCAGAGCTGAGGTTTTGAAGCAACAGCTCACGCTGCCTTCCAGCAGCTGAAGATCAGGAAGGCAGAACTTGAAATTTCAAGACACCAACTGGAGACTGATACAAACCAAGCTGCAGGGAATTTCAACAGCTGAAGAGTGGTTCTCACCTGAGTATTATAAGTGGATAAGAGGCTCCCCATTTTTCATACAGGTTTGTGGTTATTTCTGTGGTCAAACATACCAGGTGACGGCTAACATTTCCAAGTTCTGCGAACGTATGCTTGGATGAATGGGTGTGGAAGTGGGTAGGGAGAGGGAAGGGAAGCTAGTTAGAGATGGATATAAAAAGATGTTAGGGAAGGAGGAAAAACAAACTGATAAGGGGACAAACGGTGGCAGGGGGGTGTGGGAAAAGAGGGCAGAGACAAATAAAAGAGGAAAGACCTGAAACAACCCAAGAAAAGAAAAGCCATGATCTACCACTGGGAAGGAGAAGTGGAATAATGCCAGAAGGGAAAGAAAAGACAAAAAGCAAGCAGTAAATAGAGCTATCTGTACAGCATTTGGCCAAACATTTTGCAGTTTTCAATCACGTCGGCAGCCGGCGATTACCATTCAGGGAACACATCACCCAGACTGTGAGATTAGCAGAGCAAGAACATACTCAAACATTATTGTCCAGTAACTGACCTGCCCCCAGGAAGAAATCCACATTTCAGTCTTACACAAGGCTGTCAATATTAAATATAATACTTAGCATATGCTCATTCAAAAGTCATTACCTTGCCTGCTATTGTAGCTCAACTGAGCCACTTAGAGATCAGGAATATTCCTGGATCTCTTAACTGAACATACCTCCCCAAAACATGATTTCTCTCTTTGCAGACAAGAGTTAGACTAGGAAAAAACCATTTGGATATAGAATAGAGGAATCCTTCAGACAGGAGAGAAAACACCCCTAATACAGAGTCCCTCTTTCATTTTCAGTCAAAGATTAAACCAAGGATTTTACTAAGAACTGCTGCTTCAGTAACATGCATTGGTTGCTTTCAGCCTGAAAATGCTCCGTTACATCATTTGCCTTCATGGAAGCAATTGCCTTCTCTCCTCAGGTGGGATACCTAGAATTTCTGTATTGAGGTGATTTATGCAGTTTTAGTGCCAAATTCAGAACTTGTTTTTCAAGGCACAGCTCTCCACATTGTCCTCCTCTACACAACCCAAAACCCTCCCAGGCCTGATAAGCTCTGCACTCCCAGTGAATGAAAGCAACCAGAACACACGTCAGCTTGAGAAAGACTAAAACAGTTTCCAAGTTTGGAGGAGATTTGAGCTTTTCCTTCTTTTTTCAAGTGTTTGCTTAGTCTGTCACATGAAGTAGTCGAAAGGAAAATTCTGACCACAATAATTATTCCTCTCCTGGTCAGAACTACTGCATTCTCCATCTTCCAACAAATTCAATGCCTCTTCAGGAATTTTGGGAATGGTGGATACCATGTGTGAGAAAAACCAGACTATTTTTAGGTTAATCTCTGCCACATTCTGTGCAGTGAAGTCAAATTTGCCTTAACAATTTGATTACTGGAATGATTCAAAACGAGAAAAGTTGCACATCAATCTAACCAACCTCACTGCTCATTACTGGGACTAAGATAGCTCCAGGAATTGTTCAGCTTCTTCCCTAACGGAAGAGCTAAAGCCAAGGCATTTCATACCTGAATCTGTATCATGAGCAGTGTATCAGGCACCATTAACTGAAAGCAACCAAGAGTAGCTCCTTACTGAGAATTAGAATATAACAGCTCTGAACCCTCTTATTTGACCAGATGTAAAAATGAAGATAAAAACATATCTATGTCACCCCTGGAGGTCTGAAGATAAGAAAATCCTATAATTAAACCTGACGCTTCTGAATATGTAATTCACTAGGCATTAAAAAAACCACCGGAGCTCCGGCCACATCTCTGTCAAAATTTCTGTGTGATACCTGACAAGTCACTGCAGCTACTCTCTGGCAGGCATCTTCTGAGTGGAATTTCTGCCATAACTTTTACTGCATTTCAGTCTTAGCCTTTTGACATAAAATAGCCTGATGCAACAGAAATCAGAATGCACAGTAGCACTGCTCTGCCCATCTCTTGTTTTTCAACTGCACACGATATAATCTGACTTGGGAGAGAGGGAGATAAACCACAGATAAGAGCCTTCTCGCTGATGTTTTTCCGTATGTGGATTCCATAGCTAATACAGAAGAAGCTGTCATCTTCTGGGAAGCAAAAGATGGTGCTGAAAGAGGGAGGCCAGAACTCCCATCAACTGTGAACTTAACAGCCACAAGTGAAAGGCTTTCTTTACTTAGATACTATTCCCTGCACAAAGGAGAAGACAAAGTTCTGCAACAAACAAGCAGCATTTCAGAGAAAGAAAGAAAAAACAGTGACATCTTTGTGACCAGCCTTTCACATATTTAGGTTACATGTTATCTCCATCCAGGGGCTCTGAACACCAGACTGACCTGTGGCACACTGGCACTCGTAGCCATTGGGGTGGTCAATGCATTTGGCTCCATTGAGACACGGCGTGCTGGAACAGTCGTCTATGTCAATCTGACACACGGCACCACTGAATCCTGAAAGGCACAGAAACAGATGGAAACCCAGAAGTCACTGGAAGGAGCTCATCTAGACAGCTGCACTGTCAGGAATTACCTCTTAGCAAATCCTCAAACCCACCCAAACATAAGCTCAGCAAATCTACTTTCATTATTACTTTCATTTCATCTACTGCCATTATTAAGTACACACACCACACCCCCAGTGGACTGGCTCCTTGTCCAACCCACCCTCCAAAGGTACTGTCTTCCAGGTCAAAGGAGCCTCAGCTTGAAAACTGAGTCAAACAGAAAAAAAGCAGATGGAGCTCAAGTGGTGTCTACCACTGGATAGTATGCCTGCCTGTAAAACTGAGAGCCCACCAATAAAAATCTTTGAAGCAATCAAAGTAAGTAGCTAAAAATAAAATAACAGTGCATACATCATTACAGCCTTCAGACTAGAATTACTACAGCAGTATGGAATGTGCTACAATATAGCACTGGAACTTTCAACACAATTCTTGAAATAGTTAACAAAGTATTGACAGGTGATGTCAGGTGATGTAGATCCTTGGGCAGTTTGAGAAAAAAAACCCATCAGGAATTCTTCTTGGAGGAAGGAACCAAAGCAAGAGCCTGAACGTCATCCCTTCAGTAAGAAGGGATGCAGAGCAGGCTTTTCTCATGTATATTCTGAACCTGAAATTTTTTGTAAGCCATGAAGAAAAGAAGAGATGTTCACTCTACAGCTAACATTGATCCCTCAGCTCAGCTCTTTTTCTTTTCATCTCACTCCTCATGCAAGCACCATAAACTATACTGATGCAAAACCAGCTTCTGCCTAAAAACCTCAGAAAAAGACAAAGGTCTGCAGAGGGTCTGATCTTTAAAATGTGCCGAGAATCTCACTATAGTTTCCACAACAACAGAAGCTCGTGTTGCCAGCTACCCTTTTAGATGAGGTGTCCAACTGTGTGTTTATAAATGCTTACCCAGTTACAGGCACAATATTATTGCAACCAATATGAAACTATTCTGATTTAATAGTGATTGCAACTCACTCAAACAGGTGCTGCCCTAAGAACAACATAAACTCACAACAGAAACTCAAAAGAAACATATCCCCCCACAACATCTGTACAGTTCTTGGTAGGGTGAAGCAGGAGAAAATTCCAGAAATAAGAACTCACCAGGAGGACAGACACAGAGGAAGCGGTTGACTTTATCAAGACACACTCCATTGTTCACACAGGGATTACTTAGACATTCATCAATATCTTCTTCACAGTGAACTCCTTTAAAACCTGTTAAAAAAAAAAAAAAAAAAAAAAAGAGGTGACTAAAGGCTGTAGAAAGTGCCCTTGAGAGTGTAACTGCCTCTTTACCAGTGCTGAAAGTCTAAGCAGAGTTTCATTGCAATTCTGCAGTCTGGACAGAAACTATGAGGTAAGAATATACACCAGAGGTTAAAAACGGATGTTGATTGTGTAGGTTTCACTTGCTGAAGATGCTCACCTAACCAGCAATAGCAGAAGTCTATGCTGAATTCACATCTAATGTTTTCTTCCACTTGAGATGGGGTTATGTTAATTACTTTGTAAAAGGAATATAAACAAAGACAATGGATAGTTTTAGCTCAAGGGCTTTTAGCTAATGGCAGAGTACAAGAAAAACAAAAAGAAGGGTGAAAGACTTGGAACTAGCCTTTCCTGTTCCACCTTTCGAAACATATTATATATTAATAAATACCATATTAATAAAATCTCATTGTAATTGTCATGGTATCAGCTGATCAGCTGCAGGGGTCACAATTCTTTATTTATATTTATGTTTTTAGTACTTTATAAGTCTGTGCAACTGGCAACTTGCATCCTTTCTTTTTCACCACTTTCTATCAGTGCAAAATAGAAGACTAACATTGGTCATTGGTTACATTGGCCATGCAAATTTTACAAGCACAATTTCAATCAAGTAGCTTTTTTTACAGTGACTTCCTCAGTTCAAGGGGAGTTTGCATTATTTGGGTATTTTAAGCAAGGAAAACCCCCAAACACCATTATCCAAAATTATCATATGCATACCTCAAAACACAGTCACTCTTTTGAAGGTTGCACCTGCTTTGCTTTCACAAAGAGAAGACTCTGCACATGCACTTTACCAGGTATAGTAACAAATATGTTCACACATACCCAGCTCAGAAGCCTAACTTCCTTCGCTGACGCAGAGATTGGTTTCTTTCTCAGCCCTCTAATTGCTTTCTCCCTCCCACACACAAATGCCAGGTCCTCCTGGCTGGTGCCACCACAGCAGGCTCTCTCTCACCATTTAGCCTCACCCCTTTGCAGCTTTGTGTTCCACCTCAGCAGAGCCCTCCCTGAGCTCTGCCTTCTGGTTTCTTCCTTTGCTGGAAGTCCCATCTTTGTCAGAAACTCCCCTCACCTGGCATACAGAGACACGTGAATCCTCCAATTTTATCCAGGCAGGTGGCATCGTTTTGGCATGGGTTTGAGTGGCACTCATTGATGTCCATCTCACAGCGAGGTCCTGTGTAGCCCTTCAAACACTCACAGTGGAAAGAGCCCTCTGTGTTGACGCATTTCCCAGCGTGTTCACACGGATTGCTGTTTGCTGCAAGAAAAGTATAGACATGTGTGTGTGTCAAAACCTCTCCTCAGAGCAGGAAAGCCACAGCATTCTTTATTAGTCATGGTCTTTTCCAGTGGGCATTCCTTTCTGGCAAGTAATACTGGGGAAAGACTGTTCATCCTTCTGGGGAAAGGCCACTGAAGAAAACAGTGGCAGTTACTTGTCTGTCAGGGGCAAAAAGAAGGATTGTTGTCACCATCAGGGACCGGAGGAGTAACTCTGCTTCATATTACTAACGACAGTTCTTAAGAGAAAAGTATTAACTAGCAGGGATTAGAGAACTAATGATGTTTTTAAGGCCTTATTTCCAGATCACATTTTACATTTACTTCATTCCTGAGGCTGACAAGATGCCGCCACAGCCACAAAACAACCAAACTTGTCCTTTTTGTGTTTTCAAAAAGGAACAGCACTCTTGTCCAAGGCACACTGAGGAAGGAAATTCAAAGAAGTGCTTCTTTCCAACCCTTCCATGAGTGCTGGTTAGGCATTACCTTCACGCATCACACTCTAGAAGCATGAACGAGCACTCACAAAACTGTAAGTAAGTCTGTAAGAGTCCAGTTAATCCCCAAAACAACACAACAGCATGCTATCAGAGAACTACAGCTTTAAAAGCCCACGTGGTCACCAGTCTTGGAAGGCACTCAAAAGATCCAGCCATATTCTGGCTGTCAAACAGCCTTGATATATTTCTGCCGAGGCCATAGCTGCACCAGCTCCCACATGAACTGCAGTGCTTTCATTGTACCCTGCTGTTCTAAGGGAAAGCTTAATTACCACATCTGTTTGCAGGCACTCCCCACACTGTGCTAAAGCCCTCTTGCACAAGGAAGAATGGTTAAGCATATCCCTGCTTTTCATATTCCAGTTCAAACGTGGACAACTATTCCGGCTCAGCGCTTTGCCCCAGGTCTCACACAAGGTTTAAAACTCTAAAGACACTGAAATGGAAGGGGGAGAGCATGAAAGGAGTCCCACGTGTGTGGAGAAGCTATGACAAAATGTGTATTCTTGCACTCACAGAGAGCAAACAGAAACTCACCCATTGCACATTCATCCACATCCTCAGTGCAGTCTGCTCCCTTATGGCCTTGGGGACAGGTGCAGATGTAGTTTCCATTCACAGGGTTGGTGTCACACAGAGCACCTTTCTGGCACGGATTGCTAACACAGGCATCATCCAAGTGGCACAGAAGACCTAAAGAAGCATCCAAGAGTTTATTAAAAGAGATGCAGCAGTCAGACTGTATTTTACACAATTTCCATGTCCTGATATTTCAAATAGAGACTCCCAGAGCTAGAAACTTGAGCAATATCTTACAGGCTTGAGCCTATGAACTACCGTAGGGAATTCATCACACACTTACAGAACATCGCATTTAAATACAAATTCTGTTATTTTAAAGGTGTCTCCAGCACTTCTGAAGCAGGAAAATGGCTGACCATTATCAAAATCTCATCCTTGGAGCAGTTAACTAACTCTTCTCTCAAACCAGCACGATAATTTTTCTGACAGCTGTAAAGGTGCACATGAAGCCCACTTTAATTCAGATATGCAGATCACTTTTATTTCCTTGTAGTTGGGAGATACACTTTCACCTAACTTAAACCAGAAAATTTTCCACTATACCAGTGAGGATGCCCAGATCCTGACACAATCACATAAAAATATCTCAATTTGCCTTCTGGATTCATACAATTATTATAAGGAAAACAGAGAAAGTCACACTCATGTGCAGCTTCTCAAGCAAATACAGATTCTGCTAAGGGCTAGAAAAAGATCTTTCCTTGCAACCTAAACTATAATAAGTTTGTCTTCTAGCCTGGCACAAATACTTCTTTGTCCCAGGCTACAGGAGTTTAACAGCTCTTCGCTCATGGGCAGTGCTTCTCCTTTTGGTGGCAAAGCGTGTAAAATAAACACACCACTTTAAACAAGTGCATAAACCCCAGGAAGCACCTTCCGTGAAAGTGCCAGACTTATGCAAGTTTTGTGCCCTCACCTGCCTTTCCCTCTGGACAAATGCAGGAGAAAGAAGCCACCCTGTCGATGCAGGTGGAGCCGTTGGCACAGGAGGCAGTGAAGCAGTCGTCAATGTTCTTGCTGCAGTCGTCCCCGCTCCAGCCGTTGACACAGACGCAGGCGTAGCCCCCGTTGTGGTTGGTGCAGGTGCCCCCGTTCTGGCAGGCATTGGGCTGGAGCTGGCATTCATCCACATCCTCGGTGCAAAACTGGCCTGGTGCACAGGAACAAGCAGGTTTAATAGCACTTCAGATGCTCATACTCAAGGAGGTTCTTGCACAGACAACATGACCAAAGGGAACGCTGTAGTGCCCTGATTGCTGCTCCTTAATTCCAGCATGCCCGAGCACCAGAACTGCCACAGCACAGTCATCAAATCAGGCAAAGACAACCAGCATCCCTAAACTATCCCAAAGCAGGAGCTGGGCTGCAAATGACTTTAAAATAATGACTTTTAAAAGAACCACTTTCAAAAGGCACAGTGTGAGAGCCAGCAGGTGGCCTGTAGCATATTGGAGATACATCTGCAAGGAGGTGAGAGGCAAAAAGAACAAAGGGCTGCCTGAAGGGCAGCCAGAAGGACTAAGAGAAAAGATGGCATGTCAAGAAAATCTTGGCCAAAGGAGTATCAACAGGCCAGCAGCAAGGTAACACTTGTCAGGAGAACGTAATTCTTTCCTGTATAATTATTCATTGATGATTACTCAGTGAGGAAGAACAGAATTCTTAAAACTTTTCCACCTGAAATACTAATTTTCCTTGCCCCAGGTATTGTACAGACAACCACAAATAGTTGGGGGTTTCTTGGTTGTTGAAAGGTTTTATTTTTTTTTTTTTTTTTCAGTAACAAAATAAATAATCTAAAAGTGTTCTTATGACTGGAGATATTAGAGAGAAGAAAACAAATGTACACTCTCAGGGAGATTGAAGGAAAACAACCAAAGGACCAGTAAGTATGAAATAATTTTCAAAGGATGCTGAACTTTACAGTCACATCTATGGAAAGTTCTGCAATTCACATTTAGTGAAGGTTTTTTTTGCTGAAATCCATCTTGCTTTGACATCAAAATCTGGAGAACCTCCCACTTGCAAAAATATTTTGCTTCAACAGTTATTCATCTTCCCCATTAAAGTTGCACAGTTTATTTTTACAGTTTAGCTGAATTTTCAAGTCATTTTGAGTTTCCTGAACAGATAAAGCCTCACGAGCACCAGCTCATTTCTTCCCCGGCTGGCATATGGGTACACATGTGCAACCACAGAGTACTGGTCACAGTCCACAATCTTCTTGATAAACTATTTCTCTCCTTTCAGTTACATTAAAACTCTCTAAGCACTGACAGCTTGCCTTTTTTTTTTAACACTTCTTGGTAACTTGCTTTTGCCACCCTTCCTAAAACACTGATAGGATGCACATAGGATCAGAAGATGGCCCTTTATCAGGGAGTGAGATTTGTTTGATGTGACCTTCCCCTCTTCCCCAGCTAACATCATCTCCTCTCTCACTGCCTTCTAGCAGCTTTCTGTTATTTGGGTCAAGACTCTTCAGTAAATGTGCTTCTACCACAGGATTCCTCTTCTCTAGCTACTCTGCCTTCTGCACATTCACATTTGCATGGAATTCCACACATATTTCAAGAATAAGAAATTCAAGAGCAGGCCACAGGTCTCCTCTGCCAATGCACCTGGGCTCTAGTTTATTCAGGCTTGCCAAATTAAAAATATTTATTAGATGTTGATAAGTCACATTGTTTATTAATGGGCTTGCCAAATTAAAAATACTTATTAGACGTTGATAAGTCACATTGTTTATTAATGGCACAGAAATTATGATGGGAGAGCACAGACACACCCCCCTCCAATACACCAAACTGGAGGCTCCTGAGCTGGAGCCTAAAAATGTCCAAACTTAACCATCTCCATCTACTATATTCATGGTTCCTTTTGTTTTCAAAGTACTTAGATAAATCCTAGCCTTTGATCCTGTGAAACTTGGATTCTTTTTTTTTTTTCACTTAGGGACAAAGAAATAAATATATTATTAAAAAAATAAGTTGCACAACTGTGTTCTGTGCATATGTTCCATTCTTTGGTATGACTACTTCAAAACAGTAATTTTATCACTTGAAAAACCATAAGAAAATTTTGACAGTAATGATAATTACAGTAGAGTTTTCAGAATTAATCTTCAATTCCCGGTTTGCTTAGTGAAACAGTCAGGGAGAACTCAAACCCTTGCTATTGTTATCTGTAAAACACCTCTGTGCATTGTGAACAAACAAACCACGCATTTGTCACACTAGAAGTGGTTTGTTCAGGAGCTTTCAGTGTTGCCTTATCAGTGGCCACCCTGAAAAGAGTCAGTGAGCTGGGGCTGGTTCTGAGCAGTCACGCGTATCTCGCAGCTCAACACAATCGCCTTCCTTCAAGAAAAAATAATCAAGACGTTATTTGCTTATTATAAAAGTGATTTTCCTTCTGTTCTTGGAGGGGGCCCAGCCCAGATCAAAGGACGCCCTCTCTGAGGAACTCTCGCAGCGCTCACATCCTTTTGGCTCAGCCAAAAGTCTGAGCTGCTGCCACCAAAGCGTGAAGAGGTTTTCAGCCACACCGCTCCACAATGTGGTGCCTCTCAAAAAATCATTTGCCTTTTGACTGGCTGAACAGAACACAATATATGAAATACAGCATAACTCAATATATGAAATATAACATTCTCTGGGCTTTCAGCAAGGGCAATTGAGCATGGGAGTACATGGGGTTTTTTGCATCTTTTTTGCTGTTGGGAGAGGTTTTTTGTTGTTTGTGATTTTTTTTAAGCAAAGATGGGCTAACTAACCCCCCATATAAACTATCAGGGCTTGGCTCTGACTTCCCATTTCTAGTGTCACTAGTAATACCAACACTTAGGACTTTTTTTAGGACTTTTTTTACTAGTACTCACCCTCCACTTCTAGAAAGGACAGTACCAAGTGACATAATTGATGTCCTTGCAATAATCCTATGTCCTCGACTATTCCATTTTTCTGCAGCCCTAAACTAAAACAAACTTATAAAAGGTCTATCAATGCCTCCACAAGAGAAGAAAAATACAGAGCTTAAACTTCTTCAAGCAATAAACTGTATTTTAAAGACATACCACATTTGAGCTCCTTGAATTTGGTCCTCACTTGGCTTCCCCAATTTCTAATGCCCCTTTTGCAATACAATTGTATTTGTATTTAATTATGAATATGAATCAGAGCTCCAGCTTAATGCAGTTTGTTTTAAAAACAAAGGAAATCCAATTCAATGTATTAAGAGGCATAAACGAACAATTAACTATTGCATTTTACTATTGGGTATTTTAATGAAAAGACCTTGTTCTTAATTGAAGACCTCTCTCTGCCAGGTTAGATAGATGTAAAATCAAATGAGATGAGTTCTGTGAAACAATTTACTGATGGGATGCTGCTTTGTCTTAAATGCAACAAAATAAATATGTTTATTTAGCCATGTAGTTGGCAAGCTTGTTTTCTGCCTATTAAGAGTTTTAGGAAGAATCAAGTCTTTCATTTGCAGAACAGAAATTCAACTTCCAAGGGCAAAGTCCATTATGGATTGTACAAACTGCACAGTGTAATACATAACCCAAGTAACTTCTGAATGCTACAACAACTGAATGTTAATTCATCTAGCTGCAAGTTTGTTTAGGTATTTCATTTCTTGTGCCCTTGCTGGTCTCAATTACATTTCTAAAAGACACATAGTAAACATAGGCTGAACTACTGAAGCGTGAATACACTAACAGCACAATATTTTGCTGGAAATGTGGAAACATACACATAAAAGACAACAAGAAAGGAAACACAACTTACTCCAAGAAGGTAATGAAAACCTAGCCTGACCTTGATATTTGCAGAGCCTGGGAAATCAGTAAAATGCCGACTCAGGTTCTAAGTGACCTTGTACAAAGTAAACAGCCAGTCCATGTGGTATTTCAAAATTGAAAACTAGAAGTAGAAAAAAGGAACAGCCTTCAACTCTTAGCACTTTTTGTCCACTATGAAACTAAGTTACTTCCTGCATATTTCCCCTCAGAAAAGCCATATGGAGTAAGTCAGACATGTTTGCTGCTTTGATTGCTCCCATTTTCAGAGCCTCAGGAACTGCAAGGAACTCCAGGAGCTTCTCTTTTGGCAGACACGGGGTTCAAGGCCTCCCTCAAGTAGTTGTACCAGATCTCATTGATGCCAGCCCTTCTCCTTCTTTATGTTAGAAAGAAAATAAAGCCTGATTTATACAGGTAAAGCAACACACAAAACAAGAACATTCCTACACTAAAAGTGGGGAGCAATAGCTTGAACAAAGCAGTCAGTGAAACAGTCACCCTGGAAAGCAGCACCAGACATCTCCAAAAGGCTGATCCTACCAAACCTTTGAGGGCTTGCATTAACCTTAACTCCTACTGCATTTATCCAGCAGCTGAATGCAGGACCTTCAGACAGTTCAATCAGAGGACTTCATCTTTGGCAGAACAGACATTCCATAAAGGAGAACATTTTCTTGACCTCTTAATAGCAGGAAAGTCTGCTGATGCACAGCTGGAGTATCAGAGGCTAAAGCTCCTGACAGCAGATCTAATACAGTTTAATCACTAAAAACATTTTGTAGGGCAAAGGGTGGAAATACTTTCCTGTGCCTTGAAAAAAAAAGTCAGTTCCTTGAAAAGTGAGCTGGGAGGAGACGGCAATATCCCATTTCTCTCAAAATCACAACCACCCCAGTACTGGGCTCAGACTGAACTGGAAGTCAGAATATCTTACAAGTTTAGTGACACTGGAAAGGCAACTTGGTGAGAATCACAAACTGGTCCTCGGGGCCTTAAGAGACTCACTGGAAGGGGAGCATCAGGTTTCAAGAAACTTTTATGCCATCATCCACTTAGTAGTTCAAGAAGTTTGTCATTTATCTCAGACACAGCACACAGGGAAGAGGTCACTAGCTCTCCTGAAAGGGCTACCTGGGAACTATAAACCAGATCTAGACAAAAAACTCTTTGAAAGAGTAGTTTAATTCACAAAGTATTCCAAAGATTGCTGTATGGGTTTTGAATACAACCAGCATAGCTCAAAAAAGCATAGCTCATTAGAACTGTTTGCATTTTTAATCCAAGTTTCAAAGGACTACTAAGAGAGAAGGTTAACAGCATCTTATCAAGACTCAAGAAGGGGCTAAGAGATAAGGAACAGTATTTGTATAAATGACCAAATCTAATCGTGGCAGAAGGTCATCAGTGCCACACTCCAAAGGAGCATGCAGTTTCTTCTCCTCTCTAACCACACGTGTGTATATTCAGGATGCCAGCTGGCAGGCAACAGCTGGCTGGGGAAGGACATTCCTCTGTCCAGTTCTGTCTTATAACACAAGAAAAATGTCTGCATTGACAGTGTAACCCACCATGCATCCAGCAGCTCAAAGCTCAGTTTCCTCATGCTCCTGTGTGAGCGTCCTTGGCAAACAGAAAGGGGAAAACTGCATGGAACCATTGAGCCTTCCAGGAAAATGGCATCCATGAAAAACACTTTAGCTCCCATGTTTTTGAACTGAGTATTTGTAAAAGCATTCAGTTCAATCTTTAACCCACAGAACTATCCATACTCCTTGAAAGAGTTCAGCAACAATTAACGAATACAGGCACTGGAGTGTTTAATTAATGACCTAGAAGGTGATGAAACAGTAGGCAGTGGTGGCTTTAACAAAATAACACTTATTTGTTCCAAGAGGAAGCCAGGGATTTCAAACAGATTGAACCAAGTGAGGCTGCTGGGCAGTGCAACAGCAGGCAAGGCTCGAGGCACAAACGCCAAGCAAAATACAAAGGCAAACAGACTTGCTGCAGAAGGTTTGGGTTAGACACTCCTTGATGAAACATCAGCTTCCCTAGAAGAGCTCAGTGGGGATCTCTGCTCAATCACAGCTTTAATCAGCAAAATAAACACCACTGAGCAGACGTTTGACTGCAAGGAACAATAACTCATGCAAACACTCGTTTTGCAATGGCGATGGCACAGCCGCAGTCAGGAATACATTCTGCAATACTGAAGCCACCACCTCTGAATAAAAAAAGAGGTAGAGTTCATAGCCTGACAAACCAGTGGAGAGAAGAACTTCCTAGGAGACTTATAAAAGAATTGCTACCCACAAAGAGAGAAAGAGCGCTAATAAAGAGTATAATACATCAGTTATTGCAGGGAAGATACAGTACAAGGCAAAGTCTACAAAAGAAAATATTTCATTGTTTACATAATTTGCTTTATTGACACTAGGTATCTCAAAGCAGAGAACTGCAAACATCTATGAAAGAGGCAACACCTTTATCCAGACCAAAATGTCCTCGGGATAATAAACAGGCAATACCAAAGGGATCTCAAGTGTGATGCCCAGATCACATCCAAATTCTAGACCCTTCAACAAAGCCATCTCCACAGCTCCCTGCAGGCAATCCAACCAATAAGATTGATATTTTCCACTCCAAGGATGGCTTCAGGGGCACACAGAATTCCATGGACTACACTGTTTGCACCTCCTAGAGTTGCACGTGTGTTTAGTAAAGGTCTTCCCTGCTTAAGTCTTACAGTATTTCCCCCAGAAAAAAAAGGACTGAAGCCAACTATTTTTCCCCTTGCAGGAGTTTTCTAAAGAACAACCATCACAGCTCTCAAAAATGTGCTCCTTCCCCACAGCATCTTTCTTCCAGAGCAGCAAAGCAGTAGCAGCCATTCCCAAATCTCAGGTGCTGGGGATTTGGTTTTGCTTTTATTAGATCTCAAATAGATGTCAAATACCATCAGAAAAATCATAAAATTTAACAGCTTAATGTATAATTTGAACACTTGAAGAAGAATCTAAAATTGTAATGAGCAGAGCAAGCATCTGTGTTTATTTTAGGCTAATATGGTAGAGAAAAGAGTTTAATTTCATAACCACACTGGGAAGCATGCAGTGGAACTAATGGGCTTTTACAAGGGATTTTACAAGTCCCAAATACAAAACTCTGGGCTTTAAGAGACTTATGCACGGCCTGATCCATTAAATACTGCCCTAAATCACTCCCCATAGACGACTGGGTAGAGAGGGCAGTCCTGACCGAGCTCTTTAGAGGCAGCAATACAAATGATCAGAATACGATTCATTAAAAATTTATTAAAACTGATGCACTAATGACAGACTGGTTTAATATGGTGGTGGCAGGTGAAATGACTGGGGACAGCAGCAGGGCAGAGAGGTAACCCACAGGAAACACACATCACCAAGCTACTCTCTGCTCTGTCCTTCTTTTTACCTCCTCTGGAAAATCCAGTGAATCAGGGAAATACCAAACAAGTGAAAAGATCTGCAAGGCAAAAAAATTTAACAGCTGGAGCCAAAACTTACAATGAAAGCTTCATATTCTCAAGCTATCTCAGCAACCCATCTTTAGTAATTACCCAAAGACAAATCACCTCATTTTAAGTACAAGGGAAGGGACAGAAACTGCCAGAAACAAGTCAGCTGGAGATGTAACAAGTGTTACCTATTAGTCTGGTCTCAGAGCAGACATCCACCAACCCAGCCTCACCAGAGGGGTCTGGGCTATCTTGTTTTAGTGCCAAGCACATAAAAGATGTACTGAAAGCCCAAGGACATCTCCATAAGAGATCATTTGGCACATTTGACTGCTAAGAGTACTTCCCGAGCTGGAGAGTCACCAAAGGCGTAAGGGAAGAGGCAGCAGTGTGGTCTGAGTTGGACGCTGTCATTCTGTCATCGGATCAGCTCAGCTGTTAACACCTCAGGTGTTTTATTACTGCTGCCTCCCACCCAAGGCTTGCTGTTGGGAAGTGAAAAGCAGCACCAAGCAAACAGGAGGTTGTGGTAGGTGTTCCAGAATCCATACCGGATAAAGGACCAAGGGTGTAACTTTTAATGCCTCTGGAATCCGTCCCCTCTGCATGACACTGAGATCAAGGGCCACAAGAGAAACAAACAACATACAGGATAAAGTCTGTTTGTGTCCAGCACTTCAAATCATTTGTACACTCAAACTTGGAGCTGCCAGCTCCGGAGGCTGCCACGTGCTCCCTGCTCCCTTTGTATCTGCCAGTTCAAACATGACGGAAGAAAACGAATCATAATCCCTCTTGGCCTCTTTCAGAGCTGTCTCTTGGAGATACCACTGCAGTGACACCAGCCAACTCGTCAAGCTTGGCATAGACAGATCCCAGTCAGTACCAAAGAGGCCACTTTGCTTTTTAATAAAGCCTGGAAAAGCACCAGAAAGCTGATCACTGCTGCACTGCTGGGGAAGATGACTGCACTTCTCATGGGAGCGTGACCCACCCTCCCTGAGCTCACACAAAGGTCTTGGGATGTCATCTAGGATCACCAGGAGGGAAAAGAGAAGAGCCCTGACAGGGGTCTCTGTCATACAATCATCAACACTCTCCATAAAATAGCAAGGAAGTATATTTAATGATTTAGGAGGCTGGCATGTTCAATATTTATCATCCATGTCACCTACCATCAGAGTTAGTCCCTCTACATTTTGACCCTCTAAGTAGTCCAAGAAGGCAGCATTTTTTTGAACACTAAACTAACATAACTTGTCACTGTGTACTTTGGTGACACAGAAGCTGAGGAAAGTGATATTTGGCAAAGAAAGTTTTAAGAAACAAAATACTGGAGCATATGATCTTACATTAAAGTGCTACATATTAGCCTTTTGATGTTTATCCCCCTTCTTAGCAAAAAAAAGTCACGTCTGCCCGGAGTTTAAGACTGGGATTTTCAAAGAAAACCAAGGTAGGGAGCAAATATTACTCTAATTAAATAGGAATTGAACCCTTAACATCCCACTTTGAAAATTCCTGCCTAAAGCTCTGCAGAAGAAGTAAGCCTTGTGCTAGTGTTTAAGAGCATATGACCAAGTTAACAGCTATTTTAATTAAAAAGCACAGCCCTGCTGCCTGAAGAGCTTTTCTGCTCAAGACAAACATTTGCTGCTTAAGCTAGCTCCCAGGGCTGGAGTTCTTTGGTGGAGTCAGCTGTTAGCACACTGTGCTTCCCTTAGAGACAAAGGTCGCCTAGATTTTAGAACATACAGCTCACTGGAGCCCTCTTTTCAAGGGGAAAAAAAAAGTCTAAATAAATACAACTGCCATGGGAGTCCTGCCTTCCCAGCCACAGGGGTAGAAATAATGAAAGGGAGCAAGCAGGCCAAGCCTGCAACTCAAGTACTATAATGTAGTTCTTCCAAAACCCACTTGAGAGTGGGCACAGTGTCCCCCAAACCCAGAGACTCATCCCACAGCTTCTGATGCAGCAAACTGTGCAAAAGACTTAACTCCATGGAGGGCACAAGTCTTTATCTCTGCTGTGCACCGCTCCTGAAACATGACTTGAGCCAAAGACAGATTCATGTGAGCCTTGAAACACTGCAGACTTTCCAGGGGAGCAGGAGTCTTTCTTAGACACACAAGAAAAACATAAGCATTTACAGCATTTAATACTGGTAATCACTGGGGCACCCAAATTCTCAAGACATCTTTCTTGACCCAAAGCTGCACAGGTTAGATCAACAGAATCAACAGGTGCATTTTAAACCAGGCTTTGTTTCTTTAGATGAATTGTAGCTAGAATGACTGAGTAGCCTTTAAGTTCTCAGATGGCTTCCCCATGTGTGTGGAAGGACACCCTAATCTTCCATATGACTTTCAGCTCTGGACTGCCATGACTTCCCTCTGCATCCACTCACCGTGAGACTCCTCTGTGAATTTTAATTCCAGATCCCAGAAAATAAAATGAAAAAGGGCAAGAAAGGGGAAAAAAAAAGGCAGCTGGACAGGAGTTTTTACTAGATGAGTGAGTTAAAGTGGCACACTCCAACAAATCCCAGAGCCAGCTCAAGGGAAAGGGAAGATTACCTTCTCCCCCTGCTCACAGACAATGACTTTCCTCCTCAGACCACAATGAGACTGAAGAACAGCAGCATAAAACAGTCTTCACATGGCACTTTATCCTGACATTAGCCAGGATTTTTGGCCAACTTTGACTCAAACCACACTTACACCAAATTCTCTGGCCTGTCATGCACGGAGGAATAGGCTTCACACTTTCACAAAAGCACCCAGGACTGTTTCCAAGGAAAGGTGGAGCTTGATTACACATCTGCACCACTGTGCTTTGAAAGGACACAACAAACACTGGTTCTAACAAAGGCCGTATCCTGGGACAAGATAAAGTCATCTTTAAACAAACCAACAATCAGTTAACGCTCAGCAACAGGAAAGATCTGGGGCAGTTTCACCCAAACATACCCAAGATTGCCTTGCCAGTTACAAATTTATGAGATTGATAATCACTGTAACCATATGAAATACGAGAACTTTGAAGGTGACAAAAACACTGGTGACAGCAGGAATTTCACGTCATTGTTTTTGAAAGGCAAGATTTTATCTTTCCGGAAAAAAACAGCAAAATGAGAATGAGAAGGCAGGCACTTCAACAGAAAAGGAGCAGTGAGCTCTGTTTGAGGAGCAGGAAATAAGACTGAAGGCAAACAGCATCACAAAAGGTAGGAGCAAGCAGAAAAAAAAATAGTATTTTTTTTTAAATGCATAGTTATGTAGCCCAGCCTACCAGATGTCAGGGAATTACAAGAGGCAGATAGTTACCAAAAGGAACTGGGACAGATTCTGTTTCAGTAAAGGTTGCTTCAACATCACTTTACACAAAACTTATCTTGATCAAATGCAGTATAGCTTCTTGATTTTTCCAGCAAGGAATGGGTTTCTCTGTGCCATAAAGCACAGACCACATTAACAAACACAAAAGAGCATCACCCATAGCACAAAGATTAAGTAAAGACTAAAACTGCAGACAAACTCAATCTTCCCCAAGAACAGCTGACAAGTATTTGAAAGCAGAGACTGTTACAAAGACAGCACATCTACACTGTCAGGTATTTCTAGAAAATTTAACATACTTTTATTTTTGGCTGATGTTTCCTTACAGATATGGGTATTTGGGCTTTTTTTATTTTTTTTAAGGAGTACACAATGTGCTCTAACCTCGTGATCTCATTGGAAGCTTTTGTTTTCCTGAAGTGTTCATTCTCACAGTTTATCCCCGTTGAGCTATAACATTTATCACGACAGACTCCAAAAGAGTTGCCTGCTCAGCTCTCCCCTCTTCATTTACCTTAGAAATTATTTTAAATGTTATAAATCCCCTTTGTGTAAAGGATGGACCCGCACTTATGCATTTCCTCTCTGCTGAATAACTGATGCTTTATTGTTTACTCCTGTCAGCACCAACTGCAGTTTAACCTTGAAAAAACATCATTTTCCTCTCCAAACTACTGCAGAAGTCCTCTATCCATCCTCCCTGTTTTGTGCCCTGCCTCAGCATCGCCTTTCATGTCTCCAAGCTGGATGTGTAATGTTTTCCTCACATCCTTGGTCTCTAATTGAAGATGCAGGAAAGGGATTGGAGTCCATTCAGAAAAAAAAACCCCAAACTTCTTTCACAAGAATGCTACTGAGATGGCAGAGAGGAGTCATAGAAACTTGCACTGTGCATTTCAGACAGGACAGTTGAGTTCCATAAAGGTTCTAACCTTCATTGTTTCAACAACCAAGCTGCTGCTTCCTAAATTGTGAGATCATTTTTATTTCCACACTGACCTAATCCTAGAAAGACAACAGCCTTGAGAAGCCATCACCTAAAACCACTGCTGCACTGATAACCTCAGCTGCACCATAAACAAGGAAATTCTCAGAAAGCCCATTCCATTAAACTGTGTTAGAGAGCCATGGGAACCTAATGCTCGGGGAGCTCCTCTCTCTTTCCAGGGTTTTCCTGGGAGGAAGCATCCTTCCCACACACAAGGTTTTCTGGAAACGCCATCCACGCAGGAGAAAGATGGCACAAGAAAGGCCACAACACTGTCTCACAACTTTTCCCAATGCTACTCAGAGCACATAAGAGGTTCAGAGAGGGAACCACCACAACTGCACTGCAAAGAGTTGATTGGGGAGAAAATCTACCACAAAACCAGAGTCACAGCCTATTGCCTGTGACAGAGAGACCATGGTCTCTTCCAGGTGAGTTGCAGAAGCCATCCCTAGCTGACAGCAGACATCCAGCTAAATCCTGTAAGCCAAGCTTAATTTATGATGCCAGAATAATCCCTTGGAGAGTCTATGCTCATGATCATTATATCCTCTGTGCTTGGGAGTAAGACAGATGAATCTGCTACTGACAGGCACCAGAAATCATAACAAGGGTTATAATTTCTGTGGAATGGAGCAAGACTTAGGGGTCACTAAAGGTTTGTTGTCTCCACCCAAGCTCTCATGTTTTCCTTTACAGGTTTCACTTTCTGCAGGCTTTCAGGACATAGAGAAGTAGTACAGAAGCAAGGACACTTGCTCATTGAGGGGAGGACTCATTTTCTCCTATTTACACATAGTTTCAAAGAGCTATGCAAGCTGTGGTGCACTTCACTCTTATGTGGTTTTAACTTCATTTAAGAATACATAATTCTTTTAAGTTAATGAGGGTTCTTAACTGGCAGCCTCCTTTGCAGTTAATGACAAACTGTTTACAACCAGAATGAATGTTCTCAGAGGAAAAAAGCATTTTAAAAACTGGTTTTAGGTCTTTTTTTTTTTCCTATGATTTTCAAATAAGGGCAAAACGCTACTCAGCTGAAAAAGTGTGCCAGCTAAGAAAGACTAGTATGACTCAAAAAAACTCACCCCATAACCGGAGGTGTTTGTTTATTTTTGAGGTATGGAGACATTTTGCAACTAAATACGACACTGAGTTTCCGGTAAGCTGCTTCCGTATATTGTGCATAATACTTTCTTGAAACTCACGGTTTTTCCCCTTCAGACTCAGAGTAAAAACAGACTCATTTATGAAGCAAAAGTAGCTTTGCTAGTCAGAGAATTCTAGATAAAAATAAGTCAAGCAGGAAAATAACAGTAAGCTTCCCATATATACACTTATCTTCCCTCCTTTTTCCCCTGCCTCTCAGCAGCATTACTATAACCAACATGATCATTATCCCATCTTAGAAATACCCTTAAATGTATCAGCAAATGCCCACAGCTGTAACAGCAAAGCCATGTTTCGTGCTTTTGGAAAACATTTAGCCATTTACAAAGTATATCCACACGAGAAGTGCAACTCATGGGGAAATTTTCCCTTGTTGTGGTGGTTTTGATGCCAACAGCTTTTCTTTTAAGGGTTGCACTGGCACCTGCCCCTGACTGCAGCCACGGGCACGGGGTCAGGGCCACCATCCCTGTGCTGGTCCCCCCCAGCACATACCTGTCCACTGGGGTGGGCAGCGGCAGTTGTAGGTGTTCACCCCATCCACACAAACACCCCCGTTCAGGCACTTGTGGTTCGGGCAGTCGTCCACGTTGTGTCCACAGACGCTTCCCTCGAAACCTGGACAAAGCAGAAACAGCAGGCTGAAAAGGGCTTCCAACCTCTTTTGAAGAGAATTCACCCCTCACGCAGCTTCCCCTCCTTTTATTTTCTTAAACATTTGCCCTGTTCACCTAATCCTGATGAATCCCCACCTAGCACGACTTTGTTGAATGCCTTTGCTAATAGCATGCGGGTCAGGTGACACAGTTAAAACACATCCACCATGGGTAGATGGCCAACTGCGTTTTCACAACCCAAAAGACACGAGGAGTTTCTCTTTAAGTGACTAAGGAGCACTGTCATTCAAAGCAAACAAAGTGAAGACCAAGACATTTCATTTACCATGAGATAAACTTGTCACTGCCCACCAAGCATCAGCCAGGACAAGTTTTTCCCATGGCAAAAAAAAGTGCTGGCATTCACTTCATGGATACCTCAGCACAGTCTGCCTTGGATACGTCAAAGAAAAGTCTTTCATGCTTTGAAAAGGAGCTTCTTAAGTCCTGATCTGTCTCTCTTCAGTGTTAGACAAGTCAGTCAATCAACAGATCAGCCACCACCCAAGTGACGCTTACATACTAAGCCCTGCCTGAAAAGCAGAAGAAAGCAGATATCCTTCCCCAATGAAAATCCAGGCTCCTGATGAACACACTGACAAAATATTCGTGCTAGAGCTCCATCTCCTTTTCAAAGAAGGAGAAGTGGGGACATTAGGAAAGGGAGCTGTCAGTGATGTGTCTTCCCCTTGATTTCCCCTGCTGATTTATTTCATGCTTCATTAAATAAACCTGCCATTTCTGCTGGATGAGAGAGCTATTTATCAAAGCACAAGTGGAATGCATGCTAATGTGGATGAAGTAAATGATTCCAGAATACACATGTTAATTTAAAACACCAGCTCTGCCTCTTCACTGCTTTGGAATGTAATATTAACATGACACAGTTCTCTCATCCAGAATCATGCTTTAACCCCTCTACTTTTGATGCCCTGTTCCAGACGCTTCCATAACATCTGTGTCAAGTCACACAGACCCTCTAAGCAACATCTGGTCCCACACACATCGTGCTGTGTGGCAGATGAGACAGAGACTATAAAGCTCTGAGCCTGCTTCTCCAGACTACTGCTGCTCTCAAGAGACTTGAGGTGATTCACGTGCATTCCCATTTCTTGAACTTTTCCAGCTCTACAGAAGAGCTGGGAAATGCCAAGCTGTATCAAGTGCATTAGAATCAGCAAGGAACAGACTCAACTTTACAAAAAAAACCAAACCAAACCAAACAAAAAAACCAAAACAAAACAAAACAACTAAACCAAAACTACAAGACCTTTAATATTACCTGCTCCCTTCAAAGCCCTTCCAACCTCCACCCAAGATCCTAGAAATCTCATGGCAGTAGGGAAGCTTAAAACAAAGAGGAAATAAAACATGCTTAGCCAGACTCCTAATCATTACAGCATCACCTTCCTGAAAAAAGCTGCTGAGGAACAACTACCAAGGAAAACAATTAGCTTTAGATCCCTATGTTTAAAACTGTATAAAGCTACCAAGCTTGAGCAAATGCTCAGCTGTAAAACACAGCAATGTCCTATCAGCTTGTGTTTCAACTTGGGAGGAATCATCCCACTGACCACATATTGCACTCATGCCAGCACGTGATCAGTGTGGAAATACACCCACAACCACAAAGACAAAAGGTTTAAGTTCTTATCTCTTCAGTTTGGATAATATAAAGACCAGCCCTACTTTCTAGTAAACAAATTTCTGAGAGCAAGCATTTAAACTCTCTCACTGTACTTCACACAAATTTAAAGTGGCCCAATTATTTCCAGAATAAAGCATGGAAGTTACCCCACTACTAAAATCTCACCAAGCCATTCAGCCATTCTATATTTTCACATTTTAACCAGTTATACTACCAAAGAGCTGCTCTGAGATATGTGAGCTTATTTCTAGCTGGGTCCCAGGATCTAATTTTGCAGTTATATAACCTGACTCTCTTCCAGAAAGCCACAGAGTTCACTGTTTTCATGTATTTGGACACCTGACACTGCTTCCTGCTCCCCCCTGTGCTGGGACTCACATGTTGTCCTGTGTTTTCTCGCTGCATGAGAGCCATTTGCAATCCATATCCTGACTTTTGCTCCATATCTCAAAGCACATCAAACTAAGGAATGAGAACCTCAAGGGGAAAAGAGTTCCCACTGTTAGCAGCATGTTGTTCTTCCCCTAGTACACAGACTGACACAAGCAGATAACTTTATTCCTATGTCATCTGAAATCTCCGCCCAGTTGCAGAGCATCTTATCCAATTCCCTCCAAAGCTTAGTCCTATAGCCTTATTTCAACCTATAAATTACACATCAGAACTTCTGGACTGGTGTCAGGGCCAGTTAGTACTGGGGACAGGAAATTATGCCTGAAAAATATCATGTTATTTCCAGACTTAGGGCTTGCTGACAGGAAATCAGGGATGTAGAGAGCTAAAATTAAGCTGGGCTACTCAAGGTAGCATCTGGGCTGCTCATCTGGAGCAGAGGGGCACCCACCTCACCTGGAACCCCAGGGCTGCAGCCATGGAGAGCCTCAGAGCTCAGGGGAAGGTGCTCATCCCCAAACCCCAGCAGGCAGAGGCTCCCCACCACGGGGAGTTCCGTGCACGTTGGTCCCCACGGGTGGCACAGCGGGACACTCCGCCAGGAAGCGGCGTGAGGTTACTTCCTCTTCCCAGGAAGTGCTCCAGCTCTCATAAAGAGCTCGCTCCAGCCTGACAGATCGTTTCCTGAACAAGCCCTTGGAATTCCCTAGGGTCCTTATCTTAGTTAATGGGTAATTATTTTGATGGATAACAATGAATAATCACTTTCCCAGCTAAGAACTTCCTCTATTGACTTGTTTAACATTCCATTAAAGGTTAGTTGCCAAATGAAGTCCTTTTTTGTCAAATATTTATAACTGCTAGCTCATTCTTATATTCAAAGGAGTTGCTAATGCTTCAGGTTTCCTTCAAGGAAATTTTTTTTCACTACTACGCTGTTATGATTGACCTAACACGCTCACTTGTCTACAATCCTGTTCCTACCTAACTCAACAAAGCCCAGAGGAAAAATTATTAAGCTAGACGGATAAAAAATGAGGACACCTTCCAGATAGATGCAATACCAATAGTGTATATATTTATAACTTCACTTGATGCTTGCCACCAAATGCTGACTTAACACACATGACTTCATGGATTACCTAATGCAGGATATGTTTGTGTACATCCAGAAGTGACATGAGAACCTGGGAATTTTAAATAGCAGCTGGACTACACTGTACATAAACACTACTTGTGTGACAGTAGAAAAAGCTGCTGTGACACACAGCTCCGAGTTCTAGGTTCTTCCTACTTTTTTAAGCTCTCATTCTCACCTATCTGTATTTACAAATAGATTAAACTCACTGAAAAGCTAAGAAGGAAACATCTACACGAAACAAGAACCCATTTCAAGGCCAGTGCAGTAGTAGCCTAATTATGCCTAAACTGCTGCTTGGGCACAGTTTCTTCAAAGTACTTTTACAGGTCACAAGATGCAAAATCCTATCAAAAAACACTCCAGCAGTTTGAGAGGTAACTGCCTCCTGCCTCTGTGGCCATAACACTCAGCGATGGCAGCATCTTAAGGCAGTCCAGAAGGGCCAGAGCAATTCCATTTATAGTCACAGTATCACTGGCATTGCTCCAATTCAGAGAGGGAGTCTAAAGTGGAATTTCTCGTCCATAATCTTGGCACTGTCTTCCAGAGGAGCAGGCCTTGTTCACATCCTCCCTAGGCGTGACAGGCCACCATTTCTCTTCTCTTCTCTTTCTGTTGACCTTTCCTTCCCAGACAGAACCTTTTCCAACGCTTCAGAAATTTTGCTCTGCATGCTCTCCACTAAGGGGGGAAGAAATGGCTGGGTGCCCTGCCTTTATCAGAGTTTAATGTAAGCATTTGGGCCTCTCCAACAGCTCCCTTTTTTGCTGTTTTTCAAATGACTGGTTTTAAAAATCAAGCTAGCAAAACAGCATGGCCAACTTAAACAAATACAGGAAATAGAAAAGTAAAGGCTCTCAGAGCCACATTAACTCACCCCTACTACACACACTGTGTAACAAGTAAAAAAAGACAGCTAATAATCCAAAATGTGTGAGGAGTGTAGGTGTGTAACTGTTACTATAGTAATCTCATTTCCATTTCCTGACTGTATTTCAGCCAGCCCACACACTTGTCTAAGGGAAAATCTGCTCCTACTCAGTCTCGTGCCCCTGTAAGAAAATCTCTAAAACAAACTGTCTCATCAGCTTGACAGGATCAAGTCCTTCCAACTTCACCTTTCTCTCTTCTTCCTCCTACCACACTGCTCCTGCATGAGGCCTTAAAGTCCTTGAACTGGCTAAACAGATCTGACTTTTAAGGAAATTCTGAATTTCTGGACAAGACTGTTAATCTAGAGATACTTGGTTTATCATTTCATTTTAAAAATATGCAAAGCAGAAAAGCAATAAATTCCTCCGGGGCAATGGTTAGTTAAGATACTGCATTTTCAAAGACTCTTTCAAAGCACTCTCCCTCCAAGCATAGTTAGAATAATCGCTTTCAAAAATAGAGATGATCCATCCTTCTGCTTTAAGACTGACTTTGCTAAATTCTCCAAAGTCACATGCTTGCTCAGACAACCCAAAAAGTCATTGTGCAGACACTAAGGGTGGCAATGTATTTAAGGTAATTTGAGCCAACACCTCAAGACAAAGGTCTCCAAAAAGAGAACAGTTTACACAAGTTCTAAATGCCCTTTCTGCACAGACCTGTGACTCCAGATGATCCTCACGAGAACACAGCCACTCTATATTCATCCCAAACAGTACAGGGCAGCTACATCTTTCACATAAATAACAACAGAGACATGCTTAAGGGAAGAGAGTTTAATTTTCTAGATTACCACACACCGAGTCTGTGTGTGCCAAACTGCAATACACTCAAGTAGGAAGTCTAGTCAAAAGCATTTCCAAACAGTCCGTTTCCCATGGAGTTGAATTACTCAGTAAAAAAAAAAAATCAGCCTAAAAATACCCTGGATATGCTAAGACAACTAGTAGGGCCCTGTGGTAAAGGCTGACAAGTGGATAGGGAGGAGGACAGGATGAGACCAGCATCCCAACCAGGTGACACACGGTCACTTGTAGAGGTGACACAAAACCAGTGCAGCCCCTGATGCTGAGCTAACATGTCACCCCTGCTGTGCATGAATTCAGGGCAGCTAACAGCATCCGAAAACAAGCAATCAAAGTTTATCTGGAGACAAAAAGGGTGTGGTGAGTTGGAACTGATATCTTGTTAGATTTGAAGGAACTGGAGAAGGAAAAAAAAAGAGAGAATACAACTTAGTGTGTCTTAGGGTTACAGATAGAGAAGGAAACAGACATGTTGATTCTTCAAACACTGAAGTTAACTGAGGCCTTTACTGACACAAAACTATGTATTTATAGATGCTTATGTTCGAAGAATTTCACATTCCAAATGGGCATTATGAGATAACACCCTAATCCCTTTGAATCTACCGCATAGTTTTAACCTATTGGATTCTCTGACTAACTGGGTTCCAAAGAAATTTGTCATTTCTAACCATCTTCTCCTTCCTTCCCTTCTGCATGATGAAATCCCAGCACTCAGAAATTAACATCCTACAGAGCTCCCCACCTTGCTGAGACTTTTCCCTTCCACCTGACATGGCACACACATCCCACAGAAACTCCGAGAGAAGCTCTTTGGAAGAACACAGACAGGAGTGCAGTACCAAGACTACAAACCCAAGCTCTTTGGAGCGTTACCTGGCAGGCAGTTGCACTCGAAGGTGAAGTCACTGGTTTGGTGGCAGGTGCCCCCATTCATGCAGGGTGACGGGGAGCAGGGCACATACACGCTCTCGCAGCGGTGCCCTGTGTACCCTGGCTTGCACTGGCATCGGTAGGAGCCGGGCAGGTTGACACAGGTGCCACCGTGCTGGCACAGGCCTGGCGTGGCACATTCATTCACATCTATCTCACACTTCTGGCCAGTGTAGCCCGCCAGGCAGGTGCAGGAGAACTTATTTCCAGACACAGTGCATGTACTTCCATTGGCACAAGGTTGAGATGTGCAGGCATCAATCCACTGGCATTCCTTTCCTTTAGGAAATCAAGACAGATTAACAAAAAGTTATTTCTGTGGAAAACAGTATTTCTTCTATGCTGCCTGAAAATTTTTTACTGAACTAAATCTTTACATTACTACAGGAAAACTGATGTCTGCATTTTACCGTATTATATCTGAAATGGAAATGCATTTGTGGTTACAGTATGAAGTCATTTACCAGGTTTCAGCAAGATACAGAATGCTGTGATTTATAAAAATGATCTGAAGTCATACTACACACACAGACCGTCACTCTTCTTCTACCTCCCCTTCAAGAGTGAAAAGAATAAATTTCCATGCTTCCCCTCGGGCATCAAAATATTGTTTTCCCATAGAAAGATTTTGCTGGCCAAATTTGCTTTTTTTTTTTTTTTTTTTTAATCTCAAAACTAGACTCTGAATTCAAAGTGTAACAGCCACTCCAGAGTAGTTTCTGCATTCAGTTTTCCCATGTGGACAACCCCACAAGATCCAAATATTTTTCTGCTTACGTGTAAAGGGTAGGGAGTCTGATTCCCTATTCCCCTTTGCTTTTTTTGGTCATGAAGTCATTTAGACTTCCTCTCATTTCCTGTGCTGGAGCTAGAAAATTTGAGAGTATATTACAACTGCCCCAGAACATTCCAGGGTGAAGCTGTTCCCAAAGGAGGGGGTCTGGAGGCACAAAGGCAGAAGCCCACCTGTGAAACCTGGAAGACAGACACACTCATATGTGTCCTGGCCGTGAGGGTGACAAGTGCCTCCATTCAGGCAGGGCTGGGACACGTAGCAGAGATGAGATTCTGAGTACTGACATTCCTCCCCTGTGAATCCTGGAGCACACTTGCAGGTTGGTTTTCCTATCAGGGATGCAGCTTCACAGGTTCCCCCATTCTTACAGGAATTGCTTTCGCAGGGGTTTCTGTACTGACAGTAGTCTCCAAGAAAGCCTTCTCGACACCTGCAAGAGAGAAGAAATTAATTGCAGCGGTCCCTCCTGAAGCCCTGCTGTTCTGGGAAGATTCCAGGAATGAAGTCCCATGACCACCAAAAGTCTTGAAGTTTTCCATAATTGATGGCGACACTACCAAACCTAAAGGCTGATGTTGCACGTGTATCAGGGACTTCTATGGGACTGTCTCAAATGAGACCACTGAAAACCTAAGTGCAAATGGTGAAATCCCTCATTGCAAAATAAATACCACATTCAATCAGAGCAGTATCAAATGCAGAACCTCGTTTTTGCACTTCCCTTCAAAACTTCAGTAAAAGCCTAAGTGTTAAAGAACTGCTGAGTAACAATTACTTGCACCCACTCCCATTCTAACAAGCACCCTTTTTTAGAAGAAAATCAAGCAGTTTAATAAGGCATTAACACCAGGTATTATCCATCTTCCAAGAATATTTATAAACATTGTACAAATGCAGTGTCTGGGGACCTGGAGATCTGTAGCAGATCTTTCTCCACAGGGCTCCCGTGAGACAGGAATACACTGTTATCCTCATGCTGATAAGTGCATCTGGGACTGGGACTCGCTGAAGCCTGCACTCAAATAGCAACACAAGCACTGCAGTCAGGTCTCCCACGCCCCTGGCGAGCACCCTAACGACAAGGTCATTGTTCCTCTGTCTCCCACAGAAAAACGAGTACACACACACTATCTACAACCAGGGCAGTATTTTATACAAAGATCTCCAACTGCAGAATAATTGCAGTTACTTCTCTCTAACCTAAACTTATGTCAATACAGTCTGACTATGCTTGTCAGCTGTAATCCATCTTTGAACTGGCCTTTGTACTACAGATTTACCATTTAACTTCCAGAGACAGAGGATCCAGGCAAGCAAGCCTGCAAAGCCCACCTCCGTGCCCCCCCCCCAGTTCCATTGGCTTCTATCACGTAGGAGAAAGCTGCAAGGGTGCATACTGTATAAAAATAACACCTAGCACACAGGACTGTCCCCTTGCAGCTCCTTCAGTAGTGCACAGCTGCCTGCTATAACTGGTGAGTAACCCAAGAGACAGCCCAAGAGAACACGTATTTCGTTGTAAGAAAAAAAACAAAGCGGAGATGAACATTAGATATGCTTTGCTCCAGATCAGGAAAGGGGCAATTATTAAATCAGTGAGTTACTCATATCTGAAGGGAGGAGATTCCAACTGCAAGAAATACACACACAGTCTCTAGTCCTCAAGCAGGAATGTCAGAGTAAAGAGAATGCTTTTTTCCTTATACACTGAAAAGTGTATGGTAGATGGGAGGGGGGAAAAAAGCAAAACCACATAAACAACAACCACCAGCATAAAAAAAAAAAAAAATCACAACAAAACCCCACAACTAACCAAACAGGAACTAAAAATCAGTTGAAAAATCAAAGAATGGACATGAAGTTGTGTTAAACAGAATCCTACAGGAATCTGCCTTTGTTCCTATGCTATTCAACACATCTATTGATTATTAACAATGGAAAACATCAATGCTGGTCAAATATATAGGTAGGAGAGAAGACAAGTTCTTGATAAGAGAGTAGCAACGTGCTTAACAAGGCAGTCAGCATCCAAAATGCACTTTAGCACTGCAAAGTCATACACCTAGAAACAAAACATATAGGGCATCCCCCCCCAAAATGGAAATTGAGCTGGGAACAACATACTTGCTTTGGGGATTCCTAACAGCCAGATAAATGTGAATTCCTAGTGTGACAGTTTGGCCAGGAATACTTTACATGTACAAACAGCAAATACCAAGTAGGAATAAATGAGATTATGCTACACCTAATAAATGCTTGGTAAAGCCACAACATCAGTTCTGCTGTTTGCTCTTTAAGAGGGGAGAGCTCAAATGAATTCAAAGAAGCCAACAGTAATGATTAATAGAAAACTCTGGCCACAATGAAAAGGCTCAGGTAGCTCAGTCTATTTAGCAAAGGGAAAAGGGAACAAGACAGTTAATGAAAAGCTATGTGTGCCCACTATGAAACACGGATTTAACAATAATTCCCAATCTAGAAGATCTGGGATAACAGAACTGAGCATTTAAAACTTTAAGCTAGATGAATTCAAATTAGAAATAGGGTAATATCTTTATTTTCAGACACAGACTTATACACAGTCTCTCAGCAGCAGAGAGAAACAACTGGAACAACGCATTTAAGGTTGTAGTGGAATTTCTCCATCATTCATGCTTGTTTAAAAGAACACCAGGATTGGCTGTTTCAGGGAGAGTATGCACGCTAGTTCAAACAAAGCTATTCAGAGAGGTTATTATCCAAGTTATGCAAGGGGTCATTACTAGATGACCACAACTGTTTTTTCTCATGTTAAAATTTATTAATTAGCTTTAGCCATCTGTCTAAAGCAGGAAAGTCATATGTGCATAATTGTAATTTACCATTGCCCACACCCAAATTAGGCTTCTTTCACCATACCTTAATACTTTCAACTTCATACCCAAGAACAGACATGAAAGGAGAGATTTTGCAGGGCAAGGCAGGATTAATAGAGTCACAGAAAGCAAATCCTGAGACAATAGCAATGCAGAATATCCTCTACCTCCTGTGCCATCCTCAGTGTAACAGCCCAAGGCTGTGGGTCAGCATGAGCCGCAGCCACATCACACGAGAGGCAGTCTTGGGCTATTCTGGGCCTAAACCACACAGGCCATAAGCTTCCTTTAACATCCAAAATCTCTCCTTGCTTTGGGTTGGAAACCAGTCCAAACGCCAGCGGGCTACAGCACGGCTTTGTAGAAGCTGGATCACATCGAGATCTGGCACCCAGCAGAGACAGCTGTGCCAGGAGCTGGAGCTCTGCTCGACTCCCACGGCACTGGAGCCTGCACACAGAGCTCTGCCTCTGCTCAGAGGCCAGCTGGGCAACCACAGCTAAGTCATGTCTCTGGACATTGATGGGCAGCTGATGGCTGTGTAAAGACAAGCTGAACTTCAGTCCCAGAAGTCTCACAAGATTTGGTTCTAGGGATTTCTCCTGGTTTCATCACCACACCATGCTCCTCAGACAGCACAGCACATGCACTTGCAGTTCTCTTTACCATGAAAGAAAGAGCAACAAACCAGAGCTTCACAGAACCCAACCTAGGCCATCTCATCAGAGCTCCTCCAACACCACCCACTCCACCAGCAACTACAAAATAAACCAAAACACAACTAGAATTTAAGTGCTAAAGTGCTTTTTCATTGAAAGGCTGTAAAGCAAACCAGAAAGTCTAGAGGAACATCTCATGTTTTGTCCACAAGTAAATAAATCCCCAAAATATGTCTTCTCTCCAACCCCTAACACTCAGGGATGCTGGAAGGTGCATTTAACTGTTGCCCTTAGACAAGAGGGAGAAGGGAGCCTAAACACTGATTAAGAGTATTGCTGGTATGAATTAAGAGGAAAGCTGAGATATGTGCTCTGAGACAACCATCACCCACAAACAGCCCAGCATTTTGTACACAAATGTTCTGGTACAAAGTTGAAGAGCACTCCAAGACCAGGCTTGTTCTGGTATCTTCTGAGGCTAATCAGAAAAACATGAGGGAGCGCTCCCGACAGGGAACAGCAAAACCTCTTTTAACTTTAGCTCTTTTTATTTGGAAGAAGGAACATGACTGCCTGTGGAAAGATGGTAAGTCAGGTGTCCATGGCCCTTGGACCCACCATTTTGTTCTCCTCCTGGAGAAGTGCTTGGTCACAGAGTTACGCAATTTTGCCCTCCAGCAATTCAGCGCAATCCTTTTCGAATGTTAAAGAACAAAAAACCTACAGTCCAGATTTTCAACCATGTCTCCTGTCAAAAACATTTCTAGGCACATATACTAATTTAATTTAATTTAATTCTAAATGTTGGTGTAGACAAAATTACAAATATTTGCTCCTGATTCATGTTGGGCACCACGTTGTTTCTCTAAAAACAGAGGCAAACATTGAAAACATGCAGTCTAAGTCCAGACTTTTTTAAAGGATATGATTAAACTCAACAGCATCTCCAGCTTCCCACCACCCCTGCTCTGCTCTCATCCCAACCCACTCTTTCAAGTTCTCTTTAGGAGAGGAAAAAAAGACCCTACTTGTCTACAGAGCAGCTTAAAATTGTAGCAGCTTGTGTCAGCTCCAAATGACATGATCAGAACAGGAAACCAAATCTTTTCCAAATAAAAGCCACTGTTTCTCCTCAGTTTTCCATCTAACACTCAGAAAAAGAAACAGGAAGATGAAGTTTGTTCTGGCACTTTCTGGAAGCACATGAGGTCTCAGCCTACTTCAACAGGAATTTAATCTTTTAAGAACAAATTTCACATACAACTTAATTCAAATCATGATTTCTGAAAGCTAGAGAGTTTGAAATGGGAAAATGTCCTGTGGGCTGCATCAGCTATGCAGCTGCTTCTAATTAAAGCTTCTCCTTTACTCTCTCTGGGCTACTTTCCAGCACAAATACTTCAGAGCTCAGCCTTTTTTTTTTTTCCCCTCCTCCTTTTCAGCTCCAGCCTGCATTTGCCTTAGCTCAGGCTCTCATGGAGCTAAACAAGAGACGTAGAAACAAAACAAAGGTATTTATCCAAATTTGAAGTATCCACGAATCCAGAGAGCTGCATTCATTCTAACAACCTAATGCTGCAAATCAAAGTAGAAGACTCACAAAAGCTGTGCTTTTGGCTCTTCTGCCACAAAACTACATCGAAGTTACCTTCCAAAACTTAGTTCTCTCCTGCTTTCAATAGACTTCTGGAAAATGTGTCTGGTCTGTTGGAAAAACTTCCTCATCTGCTTTACTATATTTGCCTGGGCACATTCATAAGACAGTCTCTTCAAATGCACCTTATAGACAATTTTAACCAGACTTCCAGATGTTAGATTTTCATGGGAGTTTTCTACTCAAGCCCATGATATCATCTGGAGATGCACAGAAGAAAGCAGATGGTTTTAATTTAAAAAGCGAAGGGAAGAATTTCCTCGTAGTCCTGCTTCTCCCCCCTCCAACCCAACACTCCCTCCACTTTGATTGGAAGATGCTTCATTGAAGAGGGTAAAAAATTCCGTCTGATGACTAACGCGAGAAGGGTCCCAGCTATTTTGTTACAGATTTTAACCAGACTTCCCTCTGGCTCCCGGGTTCTGACTCCCACACCTACAGCTCCTCTCAGGAGGGAGAACAGGATTCTCTGGTTAGCTTTACAAACGCTCCTTCCCATGTCTCAAGGCGCCCATTTATGCGTCATACTTTGAATGCAAACGATGGGATGGGACGGCCTCCCTGCCCTGCCTTTAAAGCAGCACACAGCTATTGTTCCCAGCCCACAGAAAGTGCCTCTGCACAGAGCCACTCCACGGTGCTCCAGGCAGCAGCAGCCACAGTCTGAACAGACAGGGTTTAGTTCAGCATTTTTTGCCCGGCAGAGCTCTGAAGAGCTTTTGGTGCACACAGGTAACTCACAGTAAAAAATTACTACTGAAAATCACTACTCTGTTCCCAGAATCTATGCTAGCAGTGCATGTACTCTCCCCTTTTTCCTCTGTCCTGGTCTCAAGGGTCTCCTTTAACTTCTGAAAGGAGACAGAAGGAAACAGAAAAGGGCAGACCATTCTCAGAAAGGGACAACTTCTCAACTTCTGCATTTAGCCTCTTCTGGAAAACTCTCAGACCTCATCCTGCTAACAAGGTCTCCTATGGGTATTCCCCATTCACTAGCCTAGGAGTGATTAGTCTCTCGAGACAGATCCTAAGCAGATATCAGCTGCAGTCTCAGAAGCAGTTCTGCAGTCTTGGATTTTGCCTTCAGCCCCAGAAGTCCTCTTAAATCCAAGTTAAAATTAATTTATGAAAGTCCATCTTGAAGGAAAGGTAGGTCAAAGACCTTCCAAGGGATTTGAAGTTACGGGCAGCTGGAATTAGGATAGAAGCCCCTTACTGCCATGCCATTGCTGCTTTGAGTTCAGCATTTTTTGGAGGTCCTCCTGTTGCCAGTCTACACATAAGACGCAGAAAGTGTATCATGCTATGGAAAAGGTGCACAAACTTCAGCACACGGTGAGAGAAACACTGCTCACTAAAGAGACAGAGGCACACAAAGCTGTACAAACCCCAGCAGCCTGGGGCATGAAAGGATGTGCTGAAGGGGACTGTCCTTTTGGCACTCCAGCATCCCCATTTGACTAAGCACAGCTCTGAGGTTTTTTACACCATCAGGAGTAACAGAAGACCTTAGTGTTAAAGCAGTACTTGGTTTCACAGAGGTACAGCTATCCCTTCTGGATACACAAATTGCAACAGTCCTAAGGTCAAAAACTCAGTTGTCAAAGCCTGCCAAGCACAAGAAGTAGCAAGGCCCAGTTTCCTCCCTAAACCTTGCAGCACTCCCTTCCCACTTCTGCTTCTCTCCCTGGCAGAGTCTTGCTTCTGCTCCCTGCCACTGGGATGGGAAGTTGGGAGAGGTCACAGCTGGTGGAACACAGGGAAATCAGTTAAGAGACTCTCCGCTCTAGGGCCCTGCCCCATTCCAAGCAGGGGCACTGCCCAATCCTACATCCACCTGCAGTGGAGCAGATCTTTGTGCTCAGAAAACAGCAGGCAGCGATGCCAAAATCTCTGCTCCGCTTGTCCTTGAAACAGCTCCCTGTGCCCACACCTTCCTTCCCAGCCTGCTGCAACTGCAGAAACGCTGCAAGTTCACAGCACTGCCCCATGGATCCTTCCCACTACTGCTTCCCAGTCATCCAGCAGCAGGGAGACAAGAAATTGCTTTGCTGTGATGGTCACAATCAGCATTAAGCAACAAGGAACTGTTACCATGCTTCTCTTTGGATATGAGAGGATACAAGAAGGCTCCTTCATGTTTGACACCTCAATGTGTAAAAAGCTGCCTGGAGATGCTTTGAGGGAAAAAAAAAACCCACCCATCACAACAACAAAACACCCATCACAGTGCAAAGCAAAGCCAAACTCCAAACTGAACCTGCCTTTTGTCAAAGCAGGACCAAGAAAGCTTGGAAGGATGGGTCCCCTTCACTGCTGCTGCAGATACAGACATATTCTGTGGAATAAGGCCTGCATCCTCACCATGAGAGTCGCTGAATGAATGCAGAAAAGAGCTCTCACACAAGAAAAATCTGTCTTTGGAAGATGCAAACACAGGAATGTGTAATTTTCTAAATATAAAATCAAGGTCAGAGGAGGTCAGTAACTTTATCGAGCAGTGCCACAGAATGACAGCCATGGCCAGCAGCGTCACCAGGGGAACAGAGCTACTTAAAGGGCGCTCACAGGAGCAATCTGATAAAGCTCCAACCCCGGCTTCCTTACAAGGGTCACAATCACTGTTCCTGTAACAGATGCCAGATACACCATCATAAAGGTTTCTTAGCAGAAAACCAGCTTTCTCTATTAATGGAGTAGAGCTACAGAATTTTCAGATGAAGGAAGCTGCTTCAGCAATATGCTGCCATCCACTGCTGGGCCAAATATCTAGACTAGGTGTTTTGTTATCAGTACTTAGTCATATCTTATCACATTTGGTTATTGCTGATGCAGGTTCTCCCTCAGCAGTTCACCTAGGAGACAGCAAGACTGATGGGATGGCCTGACCACACACTACAACAAACAACTCAGCCAAGAGGAGATACAGAAAGAGGAAGACAGCCTGTTAAAATAACTTATTGCCCAGCAGAGGAATGGGTATGCAGATAACTTTAAGAGGGGTGGAGATGCTGCTAATCATTGAGAGATCCTGCAGACTCAGAAGCCAAGCCACTTGCTTTAGTAATAAATTCAGTTTCCTGAGCAAAACATTTCTACTCTCACAACCATCAAAAATTCAGAAAATCATTTAGGTTACTAAACCAGAGACAAAGTTCCCCTATTCAGAGTTCCTCATAGTGCAGGAAAGAAAAAAAAAGTTAAAACCAAAACAGGATGCTTAGAATCAGCTTGCTAAAGGTAGAGACTCCACAATTGAGGTGAGTTTTGCTACTTTTTTCCTTCCTTTCTGCAAAACTGTTCTTGAGCCAGAACTAAAAGACACTTAGTAATCTCTGTATACAGCTCTTTGTTAGCCTTTCCAACTAATACAGCACCTGCAAAGGAACTGAGCTGTTTCTTGAAGGAGGGGTCGGTTTAAAACCTGCAAGAACAGTTTGCACAACAAGGAGGAAGGCGACATTATTATTGTAAATGTGTGCTAAAAAAATATAACAGTGGTCAAAGCTGCCATTGTAATGAGGGAAATGTGTCAAGATCTGGACTGCACTACAAATAGTGCAGAAGTTAATCAGATGAACCAACTTGGGCTGTAAAAAACAATTGTTAAGACATGGTTAAGAGGAACGTGCAAGTTGGAGAAAACGTCCTGAGGAAGGTAAAAGCAGCACTGACATCAATATCAGTCTTGTTTATTACCTTTATTGTGACCTACACACATTGGCTCCAGACTAACATGCTTAAGTACACATCAGAAGGACCTACAGAAGACCCCTATTTCTTGTTTTAGTCTTAAAATACAAGTGAAAAGCAGGAAAAGTTCCTGCTCTCTTTTCAGAAGGGCAGCTCCTTTAAGCTGTCATCAATATAAAAGCATGGAAAGGAAAAGAATAGGAAGCAGCAAGAGTTAGAAACTTTGAAAGAAACTTACAGGGAATAACAAGTTACATATTTGCTTTTCTGTGGCCTTTCTGCATGTCAGGTATTGATTTGAACCTGAGGAGATCCTCAAATTAGATTATTATTTCCCCTTTGTGTGCCACAGGTGCAATTTAAGTACATCGAGCTCTATGTACCACATTAATAGAGAACTAAATGTTGTGGTTAGGGAAGATGGAAGTGTAGAGAAGTGTGAGGAACAGAGCTCTGTGTTAGCCAAGCTAAATCAACAGGAGAAAATTCACTAATATTTAAAGAATGCTGGCACTAAGACAATGTCTTAGCATGCTAGAAAATGACACAACTTGAACTGATGAAGTAAACAACCTCTAGAAAATAATCCAGTTACTGCAGACGTAGTAAATTAACCAAGCCAAACAAAGAGGATTCATCTTTTGGTAAAATAGCACTTCATTTAAAAAAAAAAAAAAAATCTAAGTACTGCAGTTTGAAAGGTGAACTGCATTTAAATAGATGTGATATTCTCCAGATAACACACACCCTGCCAAAGCTCCTCCTGATGAGCTTCCCATGCAGCAACAAAGTGAAGATGGGTTAGCATTTACCAAAATCATTTACATGATGCAAACAAATGTGGATGTTTGGTTGGGGGGGTTGTTAGTGTGTTTTAGCAACTCACAGGTATTACTTGCTCTCAAGCAGTAGAAGGGAACTGGCACACTTCAGAGTGCAGAATAGTTCTGAAAAACCTCAAAAATATTTAAATTGAGGCTGGAGCTCTATAAAGTAAGGTGAGCTATAAGATGGAGAGCAAGTTTCAACTTAGCTTGTAGGTGTGGAAACCAGGTACAGAGTTTACCTCTATGATGGGTTTGGCCTCAGTTCCCAACCTAGTGCAAAGAAATCCAACTGACAAGGTCCAAACCCAAACACTGAACAAGAATCCCAGATTTCTTACATTACAAAAAGCTAGAACAAAAGAACTAATGCATTATAAAGAAACACCAACTGTGCTAAAACTGTTATGCTGAAAGAACCCCATAAGAAAATCTTAAAAATTCACATTTCCTTTCTGGCTAAGGTCCTGAAGTAAAGAAAATGGGTCATTGAATTGATTAGAAGTGAAACCAACTTACTTGCAATATCCTGTACCATTTTGATATGGAATGCACTTTCCCTCATTAACACATGGCTTGGAGTCATCCATACACTGCAGAGCTGAAAGAAAAGAAAAGAAAACAGCCATCAAACCCATAGCTACAATACATGTCAGGTCAAAGCTTCATTAGCATATTCGGGGGAATGAAAATTTTATAGAACTGGAACAAAAACAAAGACACTATCACAGAGTTTAATTTCATCCCTGGCAGCATCAAAAGAGCCAGACTGAAAGAGGAATCAAATACAGATTTGTTCATCAGGCAACCAAATCTTTCCAGAATTTCTTGAAGGTAGGTTTTCAAAGCAAAGTGTGCAGTAATTTCAGCAAGCTCCAAAGACATTCGTGTCAGCACCTGCGTACTTTGGGTTAAGTGTCCTCAGTTACTACTTTCTGATCAAAATTCTGGACTAAAATTCTCTGAAATACCAAGCAGCTACTCCCAAGCCTTCTTCCAGAGTATTTTGTCTCAAATCCTTTCCTTCTTTTTTACTACCTCTACAGGTAGCCGGCACTGAAACAGGGACATCTGTCCCTCATGAGCTAACCTGCTGAATGTCACCAGCAATCCAGAATTTGCTGCAACATGTACTGTTGTGGCCCTCTGATTTCAGATGGGATCGTGTTTGCAAGTAAGTGGAAAACACCAGAGCTGTTAACAATTTTCAGCAAAGAATTTGGTATTTCTAAGGAGATCCTCTGTAATTCAAACTTGACGTTTTCACTACTGTGTTTTTAAAAAGGCATTAAGTATGACAGAGCTCAGGGTCAGTCAGTTTTTATCCAAGTCTACTGGAAGCTCTAGTGAGGTCTGTCCTGATGGAACCTCCAGCTTTGGCAAGTGCTTTTCCCTTCACAGGGACCTGAGGCAGCACTCACTGGGCTGTTTCCAAAGTGACAGGAAGGGTGAGAACTATGGAAACCCTGCAGGAGCAGAGGGCACTTTGGAACCACAAAATCTGAGCCATTCCACCTAGATCACAGCCTGCCATTTGAATAGCACTAAACTACCAGATAAAAGTCTCAGAACCACGTCAGCTGGGTCCTGTCCTGAACTTATCCACAGACCAAGAAGTCACAAGCTCTTCCCAGCCTCCAGTTCTGTCTCCTGGCCCCAAACTCACACACTTCCATGCCTTTACAGACCCCCTTTCCACAGCCTTATTGCATCTGGAAAAGTGATTAACCAACCTTAATTAAAGGCACCTAAAGGCATCAGTAATTTCCAACCACCTCAACAGCCCACTTGTCAGCCAGCTGTTGGAGGGCTGACTGCTCCCCCGCTTTTTTTTTAGGGATGATTTTCCTTTCCTCAAGTGCTACTGAATTTTCAATACAAACTCAGCAAGGGGAATCAGGGAAAACTGGTCCAAATCACCACTGAGGTAGATATGCTGGTGACTAAGGAATGGGACTCAGAAGAGTTAACACAGCAGTCCCTCTCAGCTCTCCCTGCAACCCAACCAAATTCAGTCCAGCAACTGGACAGCTTGGAACAAACTCCAGTTCTGCTGTCCAGGGCTTGAAGTGTTATTTCTCAATAACCCTGGAGCACATAAACAGGTCACACGCACTACAAGGCGCTACAGGAACGTTTCACACTTGCAATCCCTATAGAGAGTACAGTTAAATTCAACCCAGTTCCCCGGGAAAATGACCCGTGTTTCCCACAACACAAGTATGCTTGTTGCTGTTAACTTGATTTCTGAAAAAGGGGCACTTGGATGGTGCTGCTTCTGCAGAGCTCTCAGGAAATGAACAAAATTCCACTCTGAGCCCCTTTCAGATAACCCCTGAGGTCAGGGTTACTAAGCGACAGAAATATTAACACGGATTTTGCATGGCATTCCCCCCCACAGCGGGCAGAAACACTTAGGCTGACTTGCACCTGTCTGACAATTTCTATCCCATTTAACCGCAACGTCCACACGGCTTTGACTCCAAACTTCATCTGCTGCTGTCTAACACTGCAGCAGCTTGTTTTCACAGCAAAGATTATCTCTAGTTAGCAGGGCTCGGTTACACCGTGTCCAAGGGAAAGGGTCGGGATTCTGACAACTCCCACCACCCAGGCTACTCCAGGGAGATGGAGGAGGGTTAAAGCGAGCCATGCCACATTTCAGAGAGCCAGGAGGGGAACCAGCCTTGGTATTCTCATCTCACCACCTTGAATTTCCATTCTTTTCACACCAATCGAGCCAGTGAAGCAAATACTCAGAGGATTATTTCTTTTGTGCTCGTGCTTTCAAACACAATTTTGTAATCTCGTCGAGTACCCGCGTCCCCAGTGAGAACTGAGCAGACAGTTGATTTTGTAACCCACATAGTAAAAGCTTAACCAGCACTTGGCCAAAAACACCTTCCAGCACAGGGAACAAGAGGCTGACAGCTCTCGGGGTCACAATAAGGATCCCAGTCAAGGATTCCAATTTGGTTTGCTAGGCCAAATACAGACACAGCAGACAGGCTTTAGCAAAGTAATTATTAATTTTCCTCAGGTTTTTGACAAATTATTCCCACCTTGAACTGCTGTTTCGCAGGTCATTAAACTACTACCAGTCTTTAGAGTTCTTTCACAGAGACAATGGGACAATAAACTTTTAAATATGTATTTTGTCTATACTAATTCAGAAGTGAAAGAAGCTAAGAAAACAAATACAAAAATATTTTGTACTTGTTCAGCTTTAAACTGAATAGAAATACTTTGAAATGCAACTAAAGCTGAAGTGAATGTAAATGTAGCCATATTCTATATTAAAATAAGCATTAAAGAGTCATGTGACTTCTCTTGGGAAAAAAAGAAATCACAAGGGAAATAGAAGACTACAGTTCTCACAGTAAAATTAGCATTTCTGTGCACAAAGCACTATCTTCCTGTATTTCACTATATCTTCCATAAAAATTTCACAACACATGCAAAACCAAGGCATTTCAACATGAATCACTTCAAAAGCTACTTCTCTGCTACTCTACCATGTTGTGATCAAGAGTCAAAAGTGCCAGAAACTACCTTCTACCTCAGCCAGCATAAAATGTTTGTTTTGCTACATGCATTGTGTGAACTGGAAATACTCTGGTGTGTACAGCACGAGAGAACGCAGCCTTGCTTTGAAAAGATAAAGCCACTTTTTTAGAAGCCATATATAGACAGCATCAGCACACTGTCAAGGCTCTGACAGCTGCTTTTGACAGTTTTCATCTGTGTTTAACACAAACAGAAATGGTGAATTGTTGGGTGGTTTTCTGGGCTTGCCATAGCCCGGCAAAACCACCAGGACTGCCAGAAGGTGGGTTAGCCTCACGAATTTTAGGCATATTACAGGGATATTGGGAAGACACTCCCTGGTTTTCAAAAGACTGGCTTCTCATGGAGAGGGCAGGCCATTCCAGAAAAGAGTACCCAATTTCTAGCAGTCACTGCAGCCAAGGTTGAAGGACTCCTCAGAAAAAGGCTCTTGAGTGCAGGCAAGATGAACACTTGAAGTGATACTACCCAGCCTGGAGTCCATACCAACCCTTGCCCACGCCTGCATTGAGATGCAAACTCTAATCTGACATTTAACATCCTACCAAGACTATTTTCCAAGGCCAGAGGAAAATCCAGATAACCACAGCTGTAAAACGTGCACAAGATACACTACAGGGAACACTGCGATTTTCGACATCCAAATCCAAAGCCCACAGCTGGGGCACAATTATGCCTAGATTTAATTTTTCTTTTTGGCTAAAAGGACAGTTAAAATCTAGGGGGAAAAGTTTTGTTTCTGCCTCAGTGTTCTTTACGATGCCAAGATGATCTGGATGTTGTGATTTGGTTTCCACACTTCATCTGCCTACTATAAATTCAAATATTTTCTGGGCTATAAATTTAAAAGAAATAGTGTAGGATTAAGATCAGAAGCTGTGTCTGAGTTCAGCTTTTGAGAGAACTTTGCTATAGGGAAATTGAGCCATAACCAGAGCAAGTCTGAAAGGGCTTTGTTGTAACTATCCAAAGGAAAGTAATGCCAATAAACTCCTTGCCCACAAGTTCAGAAAAAGTCAAGCAGAAATAGATATGAAAAATACCAAAACAATTAATGCTGTGAGAAAGAGACATTATAAAGCTGATTTCCTGTAGCTTTGTGGTTGATTATCCTGCATCTCAGAACGTGCAGGCTCTGACCAGAGGTTTTATTTTAAGTAAGGGGAGAGCAATGTCCTGGCAGAAAACACAGCTGAGCTGCTGGTACAGTTTTTTCCTTGGGAGGACACTACATGTGCCTCTCTCCTCTTTCTGTCCATATGTGTTTCATTATGTTCATAGAAACTCAGTATCAGAACTGAGACCTTTGTCCCACGTGGTTAAAGCTTGCCCATAGGTTCAAAAGCTCTCTTGTGGGAGTGGGTGGAAAACAACCTACTTGAACGTAGAAAAAAAGTCAAGCTAAAAACGCATTTACGACTAGACAGAAAATAAAGGACAAAATGGGTTTCTATAACCTTTATGCAGTCAGTGAATTTTCTGTCTTGCTTGAGATTCATGAGAAACAGCCTGTCAGTTGAACTGTGCTGCCCATTATGTATGGAGAGGAGGAAAAAGGATTTGAAGCCCTCAAACAACAGCAACACAAGACGCATGGAAAATCCCATGCTCAGGGTTGCTTGTCAGAGGTGGATCAGCTCTGAAGAGGACAGAGGACCATCAGCATGGCCAGAAACACCAGTTACACAACAAATCAAGGGGGTCTCAGATTCCAGGGGAGAGAAAGACAGCTGCTGATTCCCTTCAGGAAAAACAGAGCGTGAAAAAAGCAGTTAATGCTGAAACATGAGGTACATTCTGCAGGAAGGTCCTCCATGTGCAGAAATGGACAAAATGCTTCCACAGCAGCACAACACACAACTGCTGGAAGGGCTGGTAAGGAGTAAGCAGCACTGTACATATGGAGAGAATACCCGAGGATAACCAAATTTTGGAAGAAAACCAGAAAGGACTAATTATGCTGTTCACTAACCTCAAGAGATTACAGGTCCAGTGAGAATATATAGCAGGGAAGAAACCACTTGTAAATACCAGCTAGCTGAAAATAGGAAAATAGCCCTTTTTTTTTTTTTCTGAAGAACAGATCATCCCATGGGGCAGGCACATGGAGGGGGAAGAAGGCAAACTGGTAAAAATCCTTACTGTGAAAAAGCAGTAAAGCCTTATACTCTGCTCAGATTTAGAAACCATTAACATTTGGGGAATTTAAACGAGCTGACCAGTTTGCAATGCACACACTGAGGGTAGTAGTTAAAGACAAAGCTTGTCTACAGGGCATGGAAACAGTCTGTAAAGTGAATTGCTTTAATCAGATTAAGACATCTCCACTGTTTTTACACACAAAAGCCTGAAATCAATTGGATAATACAAGACTCATCCCGACTGAGAAGCAAAGCAGAGCTCAGAGAAGTGTAAAGGCACTCAAGCAACACCCTATACCTTTTGGGAGAGAAAACTTTAATATCTAAACTGGTTTCCTTCACTAATGCTCTAGACAAGTGCAAAAAATTTTGAAAAGAAAATATTTAAGTGGATTTCAGAAGAACAAGCCTGTAAACATGAAGAAATTCTGCTTTAGAAATTCATCCTTTTTTTTTTTTTTTTTTTTAATTTGAGGATGCCAACAGCAAATCTGACTACACTAAGCTCTTGGACAAGCAGAACCCCATGCTCTGCCATCATCGGATTCAAATCTCTCTTTCGAACACCTAGGACAAGCAAAAACTACTAATTAACCCTCCTAAAAACAGAGCTGGGAACCATCCTGTAGATTCACAGGTAGAGTTGAAGTCTTTCATCTTTGGGGTCTTAGGCTCAGGAAGCTGCAGGAACACTGATATTTATATCAGATGCAGCTACAGTTCATGTGACACTGCTGCTGCTGAAAAACTATCGATAAAAACTCACATTGTAATACATACTGAATTTAGGATGAACTCGTAACACAGTTTGAAAGGCTATCAGCCATCATGTTCTCCATCTCCCCACACAGCTACTGTTCTCTGCCTTCCCCCATTTGCAGTTTTCCAAACAAAGCCAAAACGCCTAAAATCCAGAACTGCAACATAAAGCACTTAGTTCGGGGTGGAAAAAAAAAAAGTTTTCAACAAAAAAATGTAGGGAAGGCAATTAAAGAGCTGAAGAGGTATTGGTGTTTCCATGGCAATCTGGCAGGCGGGAGCCATGCTCGTCTCTTCTCCCAAGTCTTCCGTCATTCTGCAGCACTAATTCTTTATTAATGTGAACGTTAAGCATGTCTGCCCGTGCAGAAATGTTATCCCACCGCTTGCGCCGAGCAGCGCTTCCACAGCCATCCAGGGTGATGTCAGAGAGGCGAGAGGAAGGCTTGGTGCATGGAACAAACAGCAGACGCCCGTGCCATTTTGAGATACAAAGCTCTTTTTTCATCCCCATGGCAGTCTAAAAAAAGGACATGTGCCCTAGGAACAGACTATTTTCTAAACAGAACGAACGATTATTTCTGCAGATCTCAGATGACCTTGCTTAGGATGATATAAGCACTATTTCTCCTAGACAAGCCCTCGACTTCTGTTGGCAATATGATTTCAAAGCGAATTAAGAGAAACTGAGGACATAAGTCTACAAAAGAACTTTTTAACGCGTGCTTAGGAAAGCTCTTTTTCCCCACAACGTGGATGATGTTTCCCTAAGGTGTCCCAAAGGAGGGGTGACAATATTCACTGTATCGATGCTCCACTGAAGAGTCATTAGACAAGAATACAAACTCAAAGGAAACGATGTTACACCTGGAGCTACTCTTGTAACTGCTTGGTTTTGATGCTAAGTAAGAAAGATTCCCAGAAGAAACAGGCTGCCGGAGTCCTGCTACTGCTTTTCCACCTACTCCTCGTCCTGGGTTCAAAGGCCAGCCGCCCATATTCTCTCATGGCACAGACACCAGTTTCGGAAATGGGAGAACCCGAAAAGGATCTATTGAAGGGACTCACCCACTTATTGCAACAGCAGCAAATTAAAAAAAAAAAAAATAGGGAGGGAAGTAGCTGTGGAAGTTGACAAAAACCCAACCCATCCACGGAAAGAGATTCAAATGCCAAATGCCACCAGAGGCGTGAGTCCTCCTTTCCCAAGTCCTGAGAACATGAGCAGGAGGATCTTCATGTATTTCTAATCTAAGTGATGCCCTGCAGGAAGTGAGTTAGCCAGATTCTCATAACGCTCCCTTTTGAAAGTCTAAATCAGCATCTTTGATAAGAACAAATTTGATAGATGGCAACACCTTAAAAAAATCAAGTCAAACTTGCTCTCCCCTAAGCAAATCCCTATCAAGCAGACCGGCACTGTCAGCGTTAGCTGAAGTCCTCCAAATTTCACTGGGTGAATACTAAAGACCTCAAAGTGCAGTCCGCGCCAGCACAGCACCGATTAAAAATGGACTGTAACCTGTTAGAAGCACGGGCTGGCAGGCAGCAGCAGCAGCCTGGTGAGACAGAGCACCAGAGTTAACGACAGCGGGTAATTAGGGTGGGCTTGACCCATGAGGCGGGATCCCTCTGCCTCACCAGAAGAGAAGGGAATGGTTCACAGCAATTATCAGGTAAGTATCCTCACCAAAAGCGCAGGTGTTGCTGCCCCACCCCAGCTTACTGCACCTTCAACTGCAGCCCTTTGCAAAACTAAACTGGAAAAGCGAGTTGCTGCACCATGGGGCTTGCATGATGAGACAAGGCTGAGTAGTCCAAACCATAGTGCTCCGTGCATCCAGGAGCCTCCTATTTATTGACCAAGAGGGCTGACATCAGGTACCTGCCCTCTCTTGCACAAGAGCATCAAAGCCAGTTGAATATGCACCCGAAAATACCCTTTCGGTGACTTCATCTTTCCCTTTCCCATTAATTCAAGCCACAGCTCCCACTCCCAGGGAGCGATACTGACCAGATGCAGGTCAGTATCTCGCAACAACAGGAGTCACTTTCAGCCTGGATTTGTCACCTCTGCCGACCAGCCTTTGTTCAGCACCAGGAAGAGATTTCACCCACAAAGGCGAAAGATTTCGGCAGCACGGGAGGATCTCAACCACCTCAGATGTGCGTACCCAGACAAGTGACAACAAGTGATGCCACAGTTACTTCTCTCAGCCCCTCAGGGAAAGGGCCTGCAATAAGCTGCTAAATTGTTCATATGAAAGTACAGTTTCACTGAGTGGACACGACATTTAGTCTTTGCAAAATTAGTATTTTGCCATCTTACTGGACTGTGTAAGCCATTTCCAGAAATGACAGTGCTACTATGCACCACAAGTCCATGCTACCACGAAAGCATATTTCTAAGACACCTACCCTTGAAAGACCCTTTAATTTTCCTTTTGAACAAACCTAGCCAAAACACATTTGTGAAACAGTTTTTTTTAAACTCCAACCACCTTCTTGCATATTAGCAAAACGAAATCGGCTTTCAGAGGGGATTACTGGAACAAAACCCAACAACATTTCTCCCAGGAGACAAATACTGACCATTTTTAATTTGACCACTTCAGAGTCAAAACAGATCGATTGACTAACCCAACTACTTTGCATCCAACCCAGCAAGAATTAGTTAAAACTCCGCATTCAACAATTTCCACTCCAAAATCATACTGAACAACAAAACTACTGAAAATACCAGTGTCTTTCTTGCTCATGCCTAAACAACTTCCACTAATAATTTCTCCCATCGCTGCACTCTTCACAAGTCATCTGAAGAACAATCCAGCCTCTCAAGAGTAAAAGGAAGGAATGAGAAGGCACGAAATCAATCAATGACTGCTGGTCCTTGATAGCTTTAACACGGTGCAAGACTGCACAAGCTTTACTCCGGGAGCAGGAGCTGCTGGAAATGCCATGAGATTTCCACCAGAACCCACCGGTTATGGCTACGAACCGGCGCTCCAGACAAGCTCCAAGCATAATGCGAGCGCCAGAGCGCAAGGGGGAACAGTGACAAAAAGCGGCACTTCCCTCAGATGTGCACACATGGCTTTATCGCGCCTGGACTGATTAGCAGGAGGAGGAGGAGGACACGCAGAGATTCTCTCTGTGTGTGCAGGAATGTCCCCAACAAAGGTTCGGTGCTCAGGTATGCGAAGCGACGGGCGCCGCAAACCCTTTTCTCTCTCTTTGGATCCCCCTTCCCCGCAGCTCCCCGGGATGAGCGCATCCCTCGCTGCCGCGCACGAGCAGCCCGGGGCGGCTTCCGCGGCTCCCCCGGGGCAGCGGCTCCGGGGAGCGCCGTTCCCACGGGGCTCAGCCCGCCGCCGCCCCCGCGCCCGCCCGCCTCGGGGGCCGCTCGCACA
>VZSE01011610.1:160350-175477 GCA_013398275.1 Promerops cafer
GGCGGTGGGGACTGAGGGGCTGGAACGTGGGGATGAGGGAGATGGGGGCACTGGGGATGGGGAGTGGAGGGGAGGCAGTGGGGATGGGGGCCCGGGGTCTGAACCGTGGGGATGGGAAGTGATGGAGGGCAGTGGGGATGAAGTGCTGGGATGGGCACGATAGGGAGCAGTCGAGATGGGGGCACAGGGGGCTGGACCGTGGGGATGGGAGCAGATGGCAGCAAGGGTGGGGGAATGGAGGGTGAGGGCAGCAGGAGCGGGGTGGTGGCGGCGGTGGCAAGCACCTACAGGAGAGGACAGTGGGGCTCTCCACCTGACACGCTGCGCTGCCCTTCGCTCAGGTATGGGTGCAGGCAGCTGCTGGGCAGGGATCTGAAGTGTTCCCATCGGGATGGGAAATCCAAAACCAGCCTCAGCCACCGAGGCTTACCGCAGTGAGCAGAGGAACTTCTGGAGGAAACAGACAAGCTCACTGCCCCATGGCTCACCCCCACAGCTGCTCCTGCTGCAAAATCCTGGGAGGAGACCTGTGTTCCCACATAAGAGGTCTCAGGAGGACAGCAGCTGGACTCAGCCTCAAGATCCCTCCCAGTCCTCAGCTATCATTTAAAGCGTTAAAAATCCTTCTGCCCTGGCTCAGGCTCCGGAGGACTGAGAGCCCTTTGTGTGCAGTGCTGACATGGCAGCCTGGGCCGTGAAGGCAGGATTGTACCGGGTCTGGGGGAGAGAGGGGGCAATGAATAAACCTCACTGTTTTACCCCTGTAATTCTCCAGATCCTGGAGTCCCTCCCAAGCGTGGGGCTGGACGGTCAGTGCCCTGACCCCTTTATGATTTTTCCAGGTATTCCAGTGCAACCCTTTGACAAGTCCCCCTCCATCCTGCACAGCTGCCAGAGCCTCCCGTTGCCACTCCAACAGCTGCTCGTGGGCAGACGCTGTGCCTCACGGCCATGATGGCCATTCCATGGGATTTCTCCTGGCCCACTGCCCTCCCTGCAGCTCCTCACCTGCTGAGGTGGAGGCCAGACCCCCAGTATGCCCCAAAACTTCCCACATATCAAATTATGGGTGGCACTGACCAGCACTTAAGTTAAAATGGTGACAAAGGCAAACAGGGAGTTTGCAGAGGAACAGACAGTGAATGTGACTGCAACAAAAAGGGTTTGGGGATGCTCTCCTGAATGCAATTTCAGGAGGAATTTTGGTGTTTCACGAAGAGCTGCCATTTCCAGCTCCCCTCAGCGCTGAGCATTACTTATCACCCCTGACCTTGAAGTGGCTCATCCTCCACTTTGTTTCACTTGGCCTGAGCACAAGCGTCTGAGCCCCAGCACAGGGACAGGATCCATGGCCTCCCTGGCACAGTTCTTGGGAGCAAGCAGCTCCAGCTGGCAGCTGAGGCTCAGTGGGAGAAATCCAGCCAGGAAGAGGGAAGGTGTCGCTTTCCTCCTGCAGCTCTGGGGAGCCTGCTGATTGCTCTTCTCTCTCTGCTCTGACCCTTGCCCTCATGGGTGCACATGGACTCAGCTGCTCATGGGAGAGAGCATCCCATGGCAACTCTTTGGGGAGATAAAAGGGGTGAGAGCAGCTGTCAGTGGGTCTTCTACATGATAGAGGCTGGGAGTGACTGAATCTCGATGGACAGAGCAGATTTTGATGCTAGGAAGGTGAGGGCCAAGCTTCTCTCAGCTGCCCTGGCAAGATGAGTTGCCTGTGCCAGCAGGGAATGCACAGAGCAGAGCAGAAAGGGGACAGGGACAGGTGCCCTACTGTGTCCCCATGACAAAGTTCCTCAATTAGCTCCCCATCATCCTCATGATCTTGTCATTAATCAATAAATCCTTTACAGAGGAGTTAAAAATGTGTTTCAGCATTGCTTCATAGGGCACATTCAGCCCTACCACACACCACCTCAGCCCGTTTCCCACTCAGAGAAGACCAGCAGCCGACACTGGAACTGGAGAGCTCTGGCAAGGTTTCCTGCAGTTTCTGTCTGGTTTCTGACCATGCCTTGCCCCTCTTTGCCCACGGAGTGTCTCACCCAGGTGTGGGAACCAAGCCCCAGCTGCCCAGGATGGCAAGGGGAGGTGGGCAGGGTGCCTGGCACAGGGCTGGAAGCAATGCCAACTGAGGGATTAGGAGAGCTGAACAGGCTCCATATCCATGGCAGAATTTGTTAAACGGTCCCAGCAATTAGGGAAATCCTGGCACTTTGTCTGACAAAGACTGGGAGATCAGGCTCTCCCTGCAACTCCACTCAAGAGTCTCACCCTGCTGTGATTTTGGTTCCACAGAGGATCCACACACTTTTCTCAGAGAGGAAGCTCCCAGGGGCAGCATCTCCCCACATCCCAAATGCCTCACCTCTCTTCAGACAGGGAATTCTGCCAGGCAGATGTGCTGGGGGCTCTGCAGTGCTGGCCCCTGCTCCCCTCACAGAAAGCAAAATGCATTTGAACATTCTGAGGTGCTTTTTGTGTGTCTGTAGTCAGTGGCACTTCTCTGCCCCTCACCTTGGAGGAACTGCTGATTTCAACAGCTTTGTATTGGCTTGCACAGAATAAGTTGTGTTTTCATGGAGTAATTTTCAATTGGTGATTGTTCAGGCATTCAGACCTCAGCTCAGCCCACACTCCAATGCCTGCCTTACACCCCTGGTTTAACATGTTATCCCAGATAAACGTTGCCTTTTAACATGTCCCTGATCTGGGGGTCCTTAGGACAAACATGCTTGAGTCATATGTCCCAGCTTTCTCTTTTGTGATCAGAAAAGCTGGAACCCCATTAAAATGGGAGCTGAGGGTATTTCATAGCTACTAGATGTCAGCAGCCAAGAGGTTTAAGAAAAGCAGGAGGGAGAGAGGCTTCCAACAAAATCCTCAGGGCTGGCAGCCTTGTGCCTGTGCTGCAAATAGATTGTCCTATGGCTCATCTGCAAACTCTTCACATCCACATGATTTGGCTTATGCCATGATTACCTTACCTGCCAGCCAGCCTCGTCTTAAAAAGAAACAGAGAAATGCAAAGGCATTCCTGCATCAAGCCCTGCAGGAATGCACTGGGCTCCCTGTTCTGCCTCTGCTGCCTAATCGCCAGGGGAATTTGTACCCTCTGCCTTACCCACAGCTGCCTGTTCTCAGCAGCCCCCGGAGTATTTAAATTGCAGATGGAATTGCGCAGCTTTTACCAAAGTTGGTCTGACCTACAGAGTGGCCATTAAGCTCCCAAAATGCCCCTGGTTCTGGGCATGCAATGGAACAAGAATCCACTGATTTGTGGTCACCCTCCGGGTCACAGCCAGCGCTGTAATGACAGCTGGCACAGTGGTATGGCTGCGGCTCAGGGAAGGGGCAGCTGCTCGCCATAATCATTGGGTTCCCTTTTTAGGTCTGTATCCAGGACTGGCTGAATAAACAGGAATCTGTAACTCTCCCTCTTGACCAGCAGCCTCTGCTAGTTACAGCAGTGATCTGCAGCAGGCAAATCCTGCTCCCCTCTCAGTGCACGCAGAGCTCATGCAAGCCACCCCTCGGGAGCCATGCTGTGGCATGGCTATGCAGGCACAGCCCCCATCAGCTGTGGTTCCTGTGCGTGTAGGAGCACAGGAAAGCATGATACGAGCTTCCTCTTATTCCTGTGGGACCCAGAGCCAGGCCTCAGTACCCAGACACGCTGTTATGTCCCTCCTGTCACCAGGCAGGAGCCTTGTGCTGCTCTGCAGCCAAGATGTGCCAGAGGCCACCCAGTCCCTCCTTGCCTCAAGAGTTTCCTCCTCTCCCAAGGTGGGTGCCTGGGGCAAGATGCCATCACAGCTGCAAGGGGCTCGTGGCTATGAAGGGGGGAACATGAAACTCCAGGAAAGGTCCTGAGGAGCCACACACACCTCAGGGTCTCCAGGCTCAGGCACCACAGGGACCCACGCAGGTCCCAGTGCACAGGATTTGGGGTCACTGTAGCTCCTGCAAGCACATTTTGTTCTGCTCTTCTATGCAAATCCTGTCCCTGCTGCCAATTTGGAGGGGGCCCAGTTGGGGTCGACAAGGAGGATGCACTTTTGTTTCAGGTGCTGTGCCACAGTGGGGCTGGGGAATCCCGTTTGCAGTGAGCATGGGCAGTGTGCCAGGGAAGCAGAGGGTGCTGGGGTGGCCAGAGAGTACCCACAGGGCTGCAGGGGTGAGGAGGGGAGGAAAAGACAAAAAAGAAAAAAAGCAGTGACAGAGGAAACAGGTTTATCATTTCTCTGCAGAGTGCTGGGGCTCAGCCACAAGAGGTTTTCTGTGCCATGATTCAAAATCACACTGGGCTGCTGCATGCAGCCATGAATGGGCTCTGAGAAAGCCTCATGGCAGGGTCCAACAGCCACGCTGGGGTGGGCATGGGGAGCAGGGACTCCCCAACTTCTGCTTTATCCCCTGCAGTGGGTTTGGGGGCTCAGACATGAATGCAGCAGCTGGGAGCAGCCGTGTGATGCTCTGCACGGCTCAGAGCTGTGGGCAAACCCAGGGGCAGCCCTGCAGGGCACCCAAATGGTGCACAAGGCGGGGGAGAAGGGGAATGGGATGGGGAGGGGTGGTGGCATGGCTGCTCCAGCGAAAGCAGAGCCAGGAATAGATCCGGGCAGATGGGTCAGAGACTGTGCAGAAAGTGCAGGAGAGTATCTGTGGTGGAAAAGTCAAACCCCACCTCTCCCCAGTGCAGGATGCTCAGTGACCCTCGAAGAGCTTGGGTCTAGGGTGACCAACAGGGACAGAGTGGCGAGGGGATCAGGGGCTAGGCAGGTGACCCGAGTCCTGCCCTGGGGCTTGCCGAGTGCTCAGGACCAGCACGGTTGCATCACTGGAGACAGGGGAGATGGCACAGCTCAGGGGTGCTCTGGGGCAGGATGTGGCGCTGACTCAGGCCAGTGGAGGAGGGTTGGTCCCACAGTCAGCTGTCCCTGGCCAGCTGCCAACCCAGCACCCCGCCCCCAGAATAGCCTTCATTTTCGGGTAGCAGAAAATCGACATCCTCCTTTCCAAAAGGTCATATTGAGGCAACACAGCAAAGTGTGAGTGGCAGAGGGGATCTCCCTAGCCCTTCAGCCTGGCTCTGTGGGACATCCCTCCCTGGCCCTGGTGGGATTCAGAGGCCTCCAGAGCTGCGGCAGGCTCACATTGGCCACATAGGGAAGGAGAACAAGGACTACGGTGTTCAAAGGCTGAACTTCAACTCCTGCTGCCCTGGCCACTGCTGTCCAAGCACTTCTCTGATGTTGGGTGCTCTGGGCAGGGGCTGCAGGCACAACCCTCCACACCACTGGGACGTTCTCACCCACAGCAAAACAGCTTCCAGGAGGCATCTGTGGCCAGACTGCACTGGGGTCCCAGAGGAAAAGATGCTGGAACTGGATCTTTCTCAAAACCTACTCAAAAGAGGGGCTTGCAAGTGGGAGGAGCTGCTTCAAAGCAGAGGAAGCAGCTGGTGCCCAAGTCAACACAGAAACCAAAACTCTCCTCCTCCCAGAGTGGTGCCGGTGCAGAGAGTGACCACAGCCTGTGCCAGGTGAGACCTGGTTTATATTTGGCACGGTGGCTGGAGCACCCAGCCAGCTTTTGCCCATCCTGCTGCCCTCTTCCTCTCCACTCCTGCCCCACCCATGGCAGGTTTGGCAGCATCTGGGAACCAGCTCTGCCCGTCTGCTCTTGCTGCGTCACTCAGGGAGGAAATCCCCATCACGCAAACCCGGCATGCCCAGCGGTGTAAACCACCCAGTGGGCAGTGGGGTATGCAGCCGTGTCCCTGGTACAGCCCCTCTTCCCTGCAGCAGGCACTGTCCCCAACAGCACCCCTGCCTCTGTGGCACAGACAGCCAGGGGTGCCCAGACCTGAGCTGAGGGGTGTCAGCAGCCTAAACTGACAGCTTTTCACCTCTGTGCTCACACGATGAGCAGAGCAGTTCCCAGGACACTCCGTACCATCATCTTTTCTTTTGCACTCTGCCCGTACCCCGTGCCAAAATTTTCCCAGTGGCAATGGGCACACCGTGGCAGAAGGGAGAGCTCAGCTCAGCTCTGCTCTCTAAAACCACCCAAGCAGGGGCTCAGGTGCTACAGAGCTGCCAGGAGTTTGCACTGCTCCCAGGTCCCACTTCCCCTCTGCTCCACGTGTGCCCGACGCGGGACAAAAGCCCTCGCCTCTGCCAGGCTGAGGGGGGCAGGTGCAGGAACTGAGGGAATGCCCAGCGAGGGGGGCGGCCGCCAAAGGCTCTTCCAGAGCCTCTGGAAGCAGAGGGGGACCTCAGAAGCAGAAATGGAAATGGAAAAGGTGCTGGGTAGGAGGTGACAGGCAAGTGCCCTGCGGGAATTTTCTCCATCCGTTCCAGCCGCAGCACCCCGGCTGCACGGTGGGATGAGGCCAGGCAGCACAGCCTGGTCCGGGAGCCCTCGCAGGCACAGCCCCGGCTTCACGGGGAGGCTACGGCTCTTTGGGAAGGCCAGGGCATGGCAAAGAGCTGGGGGTGCCCTGAGGAGGAGCCCCCTTTGTGTCCGCAGCCCCGCACCGCGCCCCAGCCCTGCGCAGGCACTGCCATCTGCAGGCAGAGCGCCGGGGCCGCTCCGGCCGCTACCAGCACCGCGACCCCCGAGCCAGGCTGCGGCCACCGCCCGCCCAGGCAGCGAGCCCCTGCTGCCACGGGACCCTCCCAGCCGAGAGCAGCCGTCATGAGACACACGGAGAAAAGGGCAGCGGCTTCTCCTGCCCTCTGCCCGAGCAGCCGGACAGGAGCTGAGCTCACACCTGGCGCAGAGACCCCAGCAAAGCAAAACCCTGCCCACACCTCCCTCGCACGGAGCATAAGCAGCACCCCTCCCCTGTTCGAGGGACGAAAGGGGGCTCCGTGTTTTGAATGCAGCGAGGAAATTGCTCCTAAGGTGTTCCCTGGAGCCCCACGCTGGCCTGTGGGAGAGGACTCTTCATCTTCCCTCTAGGCAAGCGGCACTTGCAGCTCTGTGCCCTGCTCACACTGGCGCAGCCCATGGGGGATACACACCCCACTCACTCCCAGTTTGTGCTACTTCCCTTATGAACAGCATGGCCACAAAACTGTCCCCATAAAATTCCGCCCCCGCCGGGGCCGCTGCCTGCCAACAGGCAGAGATGTGCCAGCACGGAGAGACCCCTGCTATAACCAAAGTACAGCTTTCCAGCAGAAAATGGTCAAATCATGTGTTTCAACTAGTTCTGCCTCCAAAAGGGAGCCCTTATCCCAAGTGGTTCCATCTATGGGGTTTTCACCCTCTTGTGTCCCTGGAAGGTAGGGAAGCTTCCCCCAAGGTCACAGGAATGAGACACAGGACACTCCAGGCCACAGAGGAGATTTTTCAGAAGCATTTATTTCACTGCTGACGCTGGGGCTGCAAGAGGCAGCTGCTCCCTGAGCTGCCCCGTGCTGCAGAAACATCACCCCTCTCAATCACAACAATCCACGGACGGTCAGTGTCTGAACGGTGAGACCTTCCAGCACCTACATTACACAGACCTACATCACTGGGACATTCACCTGGTAGGGACACCACTTAAAAGGACTTAAAATAATGATAATAATTATAATAAAGCAACCTACAAAGTAACACTTAGAGGCATCATGCAGAAACCGGATTACTTTAGACTATATGGCAGCTCAGATTTGCTGGGTTCATTGGTGGACGAGTGCTGACCGCATTCTGCCAGTCCAACAAGGTGCCAAGTTGGGGAGCATTCCCAGACAAGACAACAGCTGCGTTTCCCACCCAGTGGCAGGAAACACTTCCAGGTCACAGTTTACACATCCAGAACTACACAAGGTTATGTGCTTGTAAAAGGTGCTGGGAAGTCCTGACACTTCCTTCTGTGACACCACCTGCTTCCTTTACCAAGTGGCAGACACTTGCGTGCAGCAGAGTGCCTGAGCTGTGAGGTTTCTTTTTCCTCTCTCTCCTTTTTTTTTTTTCTTTTAAATAAAACCAAAATCTGACTGCTAAAATGTTATTCTCAGCACAGGTGGACCAAAAAAATTTTATAAAAAAATCACATTACACTGGTGATAGAGAGATTGGCCCATAAGAAAGAAGAAGCTCTATACTATTGCCCCATAATGAGTTTTTCTTCACCTACAGTTTCAACTTCCCAAGTGAGGTAGGGAGAAGGTGACCACAGCTAAAAGAGGTGGTGTTTCTAAAGGATTCCACTGTTTTAAAGTTATCCCAATCCTTCATGTACAGTTAAAGTGTTCTTTAAAGAAACACTGCCTTTTCTTCACAACAACATTCAGAGTTTTGGTTTTTTGGTTGTTTTGGGTGATGGAAAGAGGGAGAAAGAAAACAAGGATCCCAGAGATGAAATGCTGGCAGTTTTGACACATTTTGGAAGGAAAGCAGAGTTATAAAAAGGAAGGAAATAATGTAGTGAATCTGCAGCTAGAAGGGAAAAATAGAGAGGGCTGACATAGTTTTGCACTGTGCCCATTCCAACAGCATTGAATTACACACCCTGTTCATGTGGAAACATACTGTCACACACAGCTGTCAGGAGAGGGAGAGTGGACACTTAGAAACCTGGAGTTTAATTTTGCAGGAACCAGTTAATACAGAAGCCTTCCACTGCCCCTCCTAGTACTGGACAGAATATATTTTAAGGCATAGTTTAACATCCATTTCTTCCTAAAGCAATGTAAAGTGTAACAAGCCAGAATGTCAGACACAAAACACTCAACAGGTACTCTGACAGAGGTGAAAGCTGGTTTATGTACAGTGAAATATTTGCCTGCAAACAGGGGAGTCCTGTAAAAGAAAGGAAGGAAAATAACTGCAGACCCAGATTCTAAAAAAGCAAACATTACCAACACAAGGAATGTTCATTAGAGTCCAGTTCCCACTAGAGCTACTCAACAGGAGGATGTACAATATGATTATGCTGAACAGCACTGATTGACTGTTCCCAGAGTGCCCCGGGAAGGGGAAGAACCTTGGGAGGCCAAACTCTGCAGTATCCTAGTGCAAACTGCCTCAGGGGAAAAGCCTGCAGTCAACAAGCCTTTACACCTATTGTTAGGCTCCACTAAGAGATGCAGTAGCCAGGTGTCACCTAACAACTCCAGGACACTCCTGTGAAGGTGATGGTCCTGCGTGGATTCTAATGCACATCCCCCATGAGCAGTGTCCTGCACACATCCACCTGCCAGGTCACTGGCTTTCCCTCTTCCATGGCTGGGCCAGCTCACAGCCACCAGAACCTCACATAGACAATCAGCATGATGAAGAACACGGCTACGGCCGCCAGCTTGGCGTACGTGGAGCGCATGTTCAGGTACTTGGCGTCCTGGCGGTACTTCTTGGACAAACTGGACAAGTTGTTGGCCTTGGAATCAAGAGCTGTTAAAGGGAAAGGGGAGAGGAGTTAGGATTAACTGAATGTTCCCCAAATGTTACATTAAGTGTACAAGTTTCTCTGGAGCAGCTGGAAGCACAGCAGTTTCTCGTGGCAGCGTGGCCTGTGCCACCCTGCAGTGCTCCAGGGCTTGTCCTGCTGGGATGAGAGCCACACGAGCTCGTGAGGTGCTGGTCTCTCCTCACAGAAGCACCAGCACCTGCCAGCTGCTTCAGAATACAGCTGATCCAGCTGAAATACCCACTGGGTTCACTGCTTTTCTCAGGAGGATCAAGCCTTTCCCTCCAGGACGCTCTGCCCACCCAGCTGCCCGAGGAGACAGAACTGTGTGCCAAACATGGGCCATTCCCAGTACCTGACAGGGCCTCTCCTCGCTGTAAGACCTCCTCGATGTTGGCCACCATAATCCTCTGCACATCTTGCAGCTCTGTGTTGATGGAGCCCAGGTTCCTCCTTGCCCGGCTATCAATGTAGAGCTTCTTGGTTTTCTGGATGTAGGTGTCTGGAAGGAGACAGGACTATCAGGGGGAGTCTCAGCTAGCACAGAGCTGCCTGGCTGCAGGAGGAGAGGGAGCATTGCTGAAGCAGCCAGAAGACTACATGCAAATATTCACTGGAGTGAGGCCAGAAGACTAAAAGCAGGAAATCTGAATATAAGGACATGTACCATTTCCACTTCTCTATTCTCCTGCTCAGAACACCCGTGTCTCTAGTGCCAAGAATTTGAGCTGTTAATTCCATAGGACAAGCTGCAGAGAATCCCATGGCTGCTGCTCCCTCCCAGCAAGAAGTTTCCAGACTAGCCACAGGGAGAAGGACCTCACCAAATTCAATGAAGGAATAGGGCCTGGAGACTGTTGGAACCTTCTTGCCATGCTGCTCATCAAACTCTGAGTGCAAGTCTTCCAGGTATGCAAAGGCCAGTTTCTTGGGGAACCCAGCTTCACACAGGACCAGGTAACACACTCCTTTCTCAATTATGTAGCTAGAAGAATGGCAGACAAAGCATTAATCAATCAATTTTGAACCTATCCTGTCAAACACCACCCTGCATGACTTTATTTCTACAAGGCAATGAGAACTGGGTACAAGAACTTCTGGTTTTCTCCTCTGGATCAAGTGTAAACCTTTTTGCAAGGCACTGGCTTATCTTTTCTTTAGCCAAAATAAATCTTCTTGTAGCCTCAGACCCTACACCCATGCCAACAGTCTTGGGCTTTGACTTCAGTTGAACAAAAGCTGGCCTGTGAATACCATTAGCTTAACAGAACCAAAGAGTTGTAATTTTGGAGTATAAAAGAGAGAACACCCTGCAGTCAGGAGGAGGGGAGCACAAGAACTTTTGCCAGCAGAGTAGAGGGGAAGGTGGCCAACACGTCTCCAACTGGCAGCACAGCCAAGTACCTGAGGCCCACACACAGGAAGCTGAGGCACTGAGATGAGGAGACACACACAGGAATTTGGTCTCAGCATGCTGGGAAGCCACCCAGTGATTGCCAGCTGTCCCTCTCCATTTCGGAGGGCTGGGTATCCCCTTCCTCCACCACCACCAGCCTGCTGGAGGGGTGCTGCTCTGCACATCCATCACCACAGGGGCAGCTGGGGAGGGGTATTGGTGATAGATGGGTATTGGTGACCTTATAGGCTTGCCTTAGGTAGGTGTGACCGTGCTACCAGTTCTCTGGCTGCAAGGTGAGGAGCTCCAAAGCACACCTGCTGCTGTGTACAGCTGTTTGGTTTGTCCCCCAGCTGAGGGCACACTCTTCTCACCCCACCACCAACCTTGAGATTATTTAGGCTTCACTATGTCACTCTGCTGCTCCACATTCCCAACTGAATTTTCCTCCTCGCTTAGCTGATATAAAAATAAAGGCTACAATACTCCCACCAAAACCGAGGGGGTGGAGACAGTAAACAGCCCTGTAAACACTTCTGAATGCTAATGCTAATATTCTTCAGAGTGGAATGTGAATGCTACTTTTAGGTTACCTTCCTTTGACTTTCTGCATAATGCCATTAAGCATTAGTCTGGTTAGCATAAAGATTAGCAGTGTATTAAAGAAATGATCCAGTCCTGAGGGCACCATAGTAAAATAAGCAGCTTAAAATTTTGTTAATAGACACATCAGGCTTACAAAACAACTTCACCCCACTCCCCACTGTTTTTCCAGATACCCCAGCAGGGGCATGTCCTTTAAATTAGCCATCCTCACCTTGTTCCTGGGCTCAGGAGTATCCATTTCTCCTGCCTCTATATGGCCTGTGTGTGAACCCTGGCAGCCTTCAATCAACAACTGATTTAGCCCAACCAGAAGCAAGAAACTCCAGCTGCCATAATCCATTCCACAGCATGTCCCCACGTGCCCGTGGCCTTTGTTCCTTTTCATGTTCCTCAGCTTGGACTGCATCAGTGCCCAGACTAATCCTACACTACATCATCAAGCCTCTGTTCTTCCCTTGCCCCTGGAGACCTGGTGGCCACATTGGGGTTGCTACAGATCATCACCCAGAGCTTGATTTAGCCACTGCCATGACGAGCAAGACTTGAGCAAATCTTTTGAAATGAGGAGAACCAGTGTCAGAAGGGAATTCTGATAGCACTGCTGGAGCAGCACTCTCCAGGTAAGAGCACTCTGAGGAACATGTCCCATCAGCACAGGTCTGTTTATCTCTGCCTGGGCTAGCTGGTCCTGCCTGGAGCTCTTCAGCTGCATTTCCCACTTGCTTCTCCCTGGTGTGGTATGTGTTGGATTTAAAGTTGGTCTGTCAGCACCACACAGAGCGAGCTCATCTCAGTCTACCCAAGATTCAGACAGTTTTGTCAACTTCAGACCAGAGTTACTGCACAGCTGGGCCTCTCAGTTTTATACTTTGTGTGCACCTCCAAGCTTCAGCACAGCACCTGCCTGCATGTCCTCACACAAGGGGCAGATGTGGCCATTTGCCACTGTTAACTCTGCACAGAGTGCAGCCAGCAGGTTTCTTGTAACCATGTTGGACATTTTGAGAGAGAAAAGCTTTATCCTGGCAGCAGTGGCAAAGGCCAAGGGTTGCTTTGAAATGACAGGTAAGAGTCACTTCAGCCATTCATCAGCCAAAGGTCACCTGCTCACTGACAGCACAGCAGATGCCATCGGTGTTCCTGCACCTGCACAGCTCCCAGTGCTGCTGCTGGAAGGGTGACACAGCCTTTGCAGCTGAAACCTGGGCATTGCATTTGACAGAAATCACCTAAGTGCTCACTATTTAAACTTCAAATTTCATTAAGGCTCGGCTCTGCTTTGAACTGATGAAGCTGAAGATGTTCAACACCACCTCAGCAAGTTCAGCAATACCCTTGGCCATGCTGCTAACTCCCCCCACAAAATGCTCTGTCCTGCTTTGTGCTGGCCTCAGCAGTCAGAGCTCTGATCTGGCAGAAAGAGATTGGTGTGCTGTGTTAACGAGCAGCGTGGCCATCGGTCAGCATTATTTTAGACTAAACCTCAAATTCCCTCGTCACCTCCCCTTCCCGTAGAGGAAAGTTTCTGACCTGAAAGTGTTCTTTTCACACAGGTCCTGCTGTAATGTCCCACCTCAAAGGAGGCAGAAGCAAGTGCTCTGCAGCAGCAGCTGTCAGTGGCCAGCAAAACCTATCCAGAGACTAACTCAACCTAGAAGGAGGAACACTCCTGTCCCTGCCCGTCTGCCAGCCAGGTAACCTGGCTGTTCCTTTGAGACAGGTGGCAAAAAAGGCCTGCCCAAGCCCTCCCTCCTCATCAGAACTGGTGTCATTACAGCCACCACTAAGAGGCTTTGATTTCCTGCGCAAGTGTTGCCACCTTCCCAGACATCCTCTGCTTGCATCATGGAAGTAACTCAAGAAGGGATTTACTGGGCTCTTTCCCAAGGCTTCACTGCCAGGCAGAGCTACATCCATGCTGTGCCAAGGACACACTCAGAAATGAGGGAGTTTTTAAATTCTGTGAAGATTTAACTTGTAGAAAAAGCAAGAAGAAGAGCAGCACTTAGCACTTAACTCCGGCAACAACATCCAAATCCAACAGGAGATAAGGATGGCCAGGCTAATCAGGGCCATCCTTTGACAACTGTAGCTCCCTATCAAAGGCAACCAGAAGCCCAGAGAAAAGATTTTTTTAAAAAATCTTGTCACAGTTAGCAAACGTAAGACAACCACAAGAAAAGCATCCCTCAAAACCTCAAGATTGCCCATCCAAAAAACTCCTGTTGCCATCTCTTCACGCCACTGAACCTCTGAGGAAAGGGACGGGGTGGGAGATTTGCTACAGGGCTCCTGTTGTTGGAGCAGAGGCCTAAAGCCAACCTTGCCCTGCATTCAAAGGCCAGCTCCCCCTCACCCAGCCATAAACACACACCCAGTCACACAAACACTCACTGGAGGCTGAGAGGGATCCTGCTGCGGGTGGCACGGCAGCACTGGTGCCAAGTGTGGGAATCCTGGCACATTCCTGCCACAGCTGCACAACTCTGCTTGGAGACCTCACCTGGCACCTGAGCTTTGAGACTTCCAACAGGTATTCCAGTCATGGCACAATTCTGATTCCTGGCAGGATCTTGACTAAGTTCTCGAGCATTATTCTGATGGGTAATGACAGGTCAAAAAAGAAGCATTTCCTTCCTCACACACAAGCTTTCCTGGTTTTCAGGGACTGTCAACTGCCCCTCTGCTCACCTGCCTCTCCACTTCCCCTGCTATTAAGAAATAAGGATGTCTGACCTGTGTAAGATTTCCTTATTTCACATCCATGTTCCCTTGCAGGAGTACTACTGGAGAATGCCAAAAGCACTTTTAAGTTGAGAGCTCCTAAACAGTTTAGGAAATTAATTAAACGTGCCCAACAAATCGAGCAACAATAAGGCTGAATTTACTGGATGAGAAAAAGAAGTCTGTCAGATATTAAGGCAATAATAATAGAAATATTCAGAGATGCTCGGTGTGCTTGTAATACACAAAAAGCTGAACTCTCACAGGGCACAGAGAGGACAATCCTGTGCAGGAGGAGCTCACAGTGGCACTGCCACACTAGCTTTACAAGGACAGATCTCTTTAAGGACGAGATACAGGACGCGCAGAAGATGCAGTGAGGCATAATAGAGAGTGCAAACAAACAAAAGAGCAGGAAGGGAACAGAGCCTGTATTGTCTGCAGCTAAAGCAGAACCGTGAACCTGGATGAAAACCAAGTGCCAGACACCTGTGCCAACCTGTGCCAACTCACACACTCTCCCTTTCCAGCAGGGCTGACAGGCCGTCTCTTCCAGGGAGCCCCGTTTCTAACAAACGCTCACCCCGACCCAGAAGAGCCCTCGCCCATTTCCACGGCAGAGGGGCCGGTATCGCCCGCACGCTCCCGGTACTCACTGGAAAGCCATGGTTCCTGCCTCCAGGGTGCATCTCGTCGGGGACTGCTCGTTCAGCTTGCGGAAGAGCTGCTTCGCCTGGCTCTGGTACTGCTGCAGGTCGCGGCCTGACTGAGGAGGCAGGGAGGGAGGAGAACGGGCTGCTGGGCCGGTACCGGAGACACACCGGGGGGGCTCCGGGACTGCCGGGACCAGCCCAACAGCACCGGCTGGCTCTCCCTGTCCCACCCGCCACCACCGGGAGGCAAACACTGGTGCCAGAGCCGCCCTGCTGTGAGAAGGGACTGCGCAGCTCCCGGTGGGTCGCCCCCCGCCCGCTCCTCACCGACACACTGGCCTCTCC